>JAPZDZ010030980.1:0-12616 GCA_029783805.1 Acanthurus tennentii
GTTTTCTCTGTCTGCCTGCATTTTTGTCTCTCTCTACCACACAGCTGCCAATACTCATGTCTGCAAACTTTGACCTGATCACTGGCACATCCTGTGTTTTACAAAATAAAAGCGCCGGACACTTTCAAAATAAAAGCTCTTATTTTTCTTTCAAAAATCACCCAAAACCCATTTAAAAAATGATCAACTGTCTACAAATCAAAGTCTTGTAACTCATTTGAAAATTTAATTAAGGCTGTAGCTCAAACTATGTTTGAGCTGTCTTTGCTCAAACAGGTGTGGGTTGATTGAATTCCTCCATTGGATTGAATGAGGTTTTCTCTGTCTGCCTGCATTTTTGTCTCATCCACACACAGCTGCCAATACTCATCTCCATCAAACTTTTACCTGGTCACTGGCACATCCTGTGTTTTTTCAAAATAAAAGCACCGATCTCTTTCAAAATAAAAGCTCTTTTTTTTTTTTTAAATTACCCAAAACAAATAAAAAATTGAGTAATTTTCTACAAATCAAAGTCCTGTGACTCATTTAAAATTTGAATACATTCTGTATTTGATCAGAGATCCGATTTTATACAGGTGTTGGTTTGATTGATTCCTCCATTTATTTACATGTAGATTTCTCTGTAAGCCTGGATTGAATGAGGTTTTCTCTGTCTGCCTGCACTTAACTCTGATCACCACACAGCGGCCATTATGTCCATCTACCTTTGACCTGATCACTGGCACATTCTGTCTTTTTTACAAAATAAAAGCACTGGACTCTTTCAAAATAAAAGCTTTTTCTTGCAGAAATCAACCAAAACACATTAAAAATTGAATAACTGTCTTTAAATCAAAGTCTTTTGACTCATATAAACTTTTGAGTGAATTCTGTAGCACGAACTTTGATCAAGCAGTCCAATTTTAAACAGGTGTGGGTTAGGCTGAAATATCCATTGATTTACCTGAACGTTTCACTGTAACTCTTCATTTAAGTCTGATCACCACACACCTGCATATACTCATGCCCATCAAACTCTGACCTGTTCACTGGCACATTTTGTGTTTTTCAAAATAAAAGTACCGGACTCTTTCAAAATAAAAGCTCTTATTTTTAAAAATTGACCCAAAATATGTAAAAATTGAATTATTGTCTACACTTCAATGCAAAGCATTCCTACCCCGACGGGCCAGAGTGTGAGGGCTTGTCCAACGCTGCTTGCAGCTTTAATTATTATTATTACGCCTCTTTGACGCTCAATTTGACCCCCTGAACATGCTCAAAAACTCACCAAATTTGGCATGCACAGCAGGTCTGGTGAAAAATTTGATAAAATGGAAAAACTGACCCCCTCAGTCCAAAAATATGCTCTGTAGTGCCACTTAGGCATACTTCAAACAGCCACTGCCACCCACTGGAATGTGATAGAGAGACCAAACCAAAACCGAATTGTAGAACTCATCAAGGCCTAAAAATCACGCACTGGTACCATTGACCTAAAATCAACAGGAAGTCCGCAATATGGATTTCAAATAAAATTGACACCTAAAATTTCACCTTGACCAAAAATTTCTTTCTACAAGGGCGTTAATGGTAGCGGCTTCAAAATCTAATAGATAACTGAGGACACAGTGCTTATCAAAATTACTGTGGGATCTTGTTGTTTATCGAATCGTTTGGATTTTATAAGCCCTCAAAGTCGGAGCTGCAACACAACCTTGTCGGCGTCTCCCCATTAAAGTCAATGAGAAAAAAACAGACTTGTGTCAAACTGATACCCCTGCAGTCTAAAGTAAGTGTCTACTGCTTTCAAACCTATGCCGAATGAAAGAGAACGACCAACCCTACTAGAATATGAAAAGTTTGTGTAGAATTGAAAAAGTTTGTGGGATCTGTGAGGAGTTTTCCAAAATCGTTTTCTCATTTTTCTCCCCTCTCCAACTGTCCCGGTCACATGACACACTCTAAGCACCGGAACATTCCGCAATACACACCCATTATAAAATCTGACAGAGAGCACAATAAAGTATACAACTAAAACTGTGATTACCGAAAAACCTTACAAGATAGCAAAATTATGTAAATACAAGATTTATAGATCCAAGTCTTGTGACCCATTTAAAATTTTGATAAAGTCTGTAGCTCCAACTATGTTTGGGCAGTCTTTGCTGAAACAGGTGTGGGTTTGATGGATTTCTCCATTGGATTGAATGAGGATTTCTCTGTCTGCCTGCATTTTTGTCTCTCTCTACTACACAGCTGCCACTACTCATGTCCATCAAACTTTGACCTGTTCACTGGCATATCATCTGTTTTTCAAAGTAAAAGAACCGATCTCTTTAAAAATAAAAGCTCTTAATTTAAAAAAATGTCCCAAAATACCTAAAAATTTGAGTAATTTTATACAATCAAAGTCTTTTGACTCATTTAAAATTTAAATACAGTCTGTATCTGTTTATTTGATCAAGCAGTCCAATTTTAAACGGGTGTGGGTTTGATTATTATCTCCATCGATTTATATGTAGATTTCTCTTTAAGACTGCACTTAAGTCTTATCACCACACAGCTGCCAGTATTCATGTTCATCAAACTTTGACCTGATCGCTGGCACATCCTCTGTTTTACAAAATAAAAGCACCGGACTCTTTCAAAATAAAAGTTCCTTTTTTTTACATGAACAAAAATACCTTACAAAATTGAATAATTGTCTTTAAATCAAAATCTTTCAACTCATTTAAACTTTGAGTGAATTCTGTAGCCCGAACATTGATCAAGCAGTCCAATTTTAAACAGGTGTGGGTTTGGCTGAAATCTCCATTGATTTTCCTGTAGATTTCTCTGTAAGCCTGCATTTAAGTCTTATCACCACACAGCTCCATGTACTCATGCCCATCAAACTTTGTCCTTGTCACTGGCACATCCTGTGTTTTTCAAAATAAAAGCACCGAACTCTTTCAAAATAAAAGCTCTTATTTTTTCCTAAAATGACCCCAAAACACATTAAAAAAATTGAGTAATTTTCTACAAATCAAAGTCATGTGACTCAGTCAATTCATCGTTGATCCAAGTCTTGTGACCCATTTAAAATTTTAATAAAGTCTTTAGCTCAAACTGTGTTTGACCAGTCTTTGCTCAAACAGGTGTGGGTTTGATGGATTTCTCCGTTGGATTGAATGAGGTTTTCTCTGTCTGCCTCCATTACTGTCTCATCCCCACACAGCTACCAATACTCATGTCCATCAAACTTTGACCTTGTCACTGGCACATCCTGTGTTTTTCAAAATAAAAGCACCAAACTCTTTCAAAGTAAAAGCTCTTATTTTTTCCAAATGGACCCAAAATACCTTAAAAACTGAATAATTTTTTTTTGATCAATGTCTTTTGATGAATTTGAAATTTTGAGTGAATCCTGTAGCCCTTACTTTAATCAAGCAGTCCAGTTTCAAACAGGTGTTGGTTTCATCCATTTCTCCATTGATTTTCATATATGTTTTTGTGTAAGCCTGCTTTTAAGTCTGATCACCACAAGGCTGCCAATACTCATGTCCATCAAGCTTTGACCTGGTCCCTGTCACATCCTTTTTTTTACAAAATAAAAGCACCAAACTCTTTCAAAATAAAAGCTCTAATTTTTTCAAAATTGACCTACAATACATTTAAAATGTGAAAAAATTGAATTATTGTCTACACTTCAATGCAAAGCATTCCTACCCCGACGGGCCAGAGTGTGAGGGCTCGTCCAACGCTGCTTGCAGCTTTAATTATTATTATTATTACGTCCAAACAAACCTTAATTTGACCCCCTAAACATGCTCAAAAACTCACCAAATTTGGCACGCACACCAGGACTAGCTAAAATTTTGATAAAATGGACAAACGGGCCCCTCACCCCAAAAATGTGCTGTGTAGCGCCAACTAGGCACACTAAAACGCCCACTGCTGCCCACAGGAATGTCATAGAAAGACGGGACGAAAGCCTAATTGTAGTACTCATCAAGAGCTACAAATCACGGCCCTGTTGTAACTGCTCCGTTTCTTCTTATTCTTCTTTAGGGCCTTCGCACCTAGCGGTGCGACAGCCCTAAAAAAGTAGCTGTCATTGAGCACCTAGGCGGTGCAAGGCCCTATTGTAATTGCTCCGTTTCTTCTTATTATTCGGCATACCGTAAACGACAGACGCGAGTTCGAATCCAGTTTTCAGTTTTGCTGTGTGGTAACTCCCGCCACCCCCCCATCCGCCTCAAAAACTAATTTAAAGTCAAAAGATGAAGAAATATTTAAAAATAAATGAAAAGGTTTCAATCGATTTTTTTGCCAATAGCTTCAAAAAAAGCTGTCATTGATATTATTGGGAAGATCAACCTATCCAAATGTATATTGGCGTACTACTTCACAATTCCTGGAACTACATTAAAATTTAAAATTTAATCAAATTTTTTTCTATTTTATACAGTCTATGACTTTTTCCCTATAAAAGTCCTTAGTAAAACCAGCCTCAATACAGTATGGGCATTCCTTTTGTCATTTTGCCACCATCTCTCACTTTCTGTCATTGACCACCTGCTACCTCTGTAACTCCTGCACTACCAAGGAACTTGGAAACGTCACACGTTACAGCAATGAAAGCTGGCATAATCCGTGCTAGAAAATACATAAGGGAACACTGTTTTTTTAATTTTTCAATTAAAGTTCTTTAAAAATGACAGTAAAGGCCTTTAAGTTATTTTCTTCATCAATTCTCCAAACTCAGCTGAGTGAGCTGCAGGGTCAGATCACATCAACACATTTTAAGTACAAATTCGAAGCTCCTCTGCTCATCACTTTTAAATTCTCAATAAAATCAATGTTGTATGATTTCCTCATGCTCACAAGTACTATCTTTAACCTTGCGAATAATATACTGTCTTAATCAATTAAAATGTATACATATAGCATTTCATGTATTTTCATAATATTGTTTTACACAGTAAAGCACAACTACTATTACTACAGACTTTTGCAATGACATTACAATTACTGGAACTAATTTACCATTAAAAAAAACAGACTACACACCCACAGGTTACACTGGTGAATGCCGGCGTCATCCGTGCTAGCAAATACATAAGGGAACATTATTTTTTTCATGTATATGTTTCCATTTTGAATCAATGTCAGGAGATGGTTGAATAGAGGGGACTTTGATTTAGCGTATGAATCAACTTGATTCACTACCTGATTTTTACTTTGAAGCACTGAGTGCAACGATATTCTGGCCTGCCCGCATGAGAGAAAGAAGGCATGTACTGCGCTTGGACAGCAGCGTGGACTGAGCGTAAGCGGTTGGCCATGTCCGGGTGTGTTAGCGCTGGTTCCGAGGGGGCAGCGGGGTGCGAGGCCCATCCAACGCTGCTTGCAGCTTTAATTTCTGCTTGAATCTGTGGTTGCCCTAGGCTTCCATTTTAATGGCATGGCATGGAATTCTTTCCTTTGGTGAAACTCAGGAAGGGCTTTGTGGATTAGAAAATATCACCAAAGCCTATGTCGACATAGTGGTGAGTGGAAATTATGTAAAAATTCAATTTAAGGTGAACTATTCCTTTAAGCCCCTCTTCCATCCAACATCTATAGCACTACTCAACAAACAGTGGTATCTTATTGTGGTGGTGCCTTATTGTGACAGTACGCTGTGGAGTTGGTTTCCTTAAGTACAGGCACCTTGTCTTGTTGTAATTGTCTTTATAGCTTGTTATCAGCTATTCCAGTGCACACTGTTTTCCTGTCAGTCATCTGTCATGTATGCCCAGCCATGGCTACATATCAGGCCTTTGCCCAAGATATATTTCCCATGACAAGTTTATCTTATCTCATTTTCAATTTTCATGAACTAATAGTAAAGAAAATGAAAGTTCTTACATTACATCTGTTTTCAGGTAAAATGTTTTCCAGATGGTTTTTTTTGGATATCATGTTTTCCTACTTTAATTTCTTTATTTTGTGTTTAGAAGTGTTTTTTCTCTGGCAGTTTGTTGTGTGAAATGTGTGTCAAGCTCACTATTATTTCTGCACCTATTAGTTGGTTAAAAATATTAAAATCTTATTAGATCAATAAAAAGGCCACTTTTAATAGTCAGCACTTCTCTTTTATTGTTTTACTCATTAAGTCTATCTGAATAATTAGCGTGAACAAGATTTTGATGAATTGATTTTGGTCCAGATTGTGTGGATCTAATTACTACCAATAAGATATCAAAAGTGTAACTGGCCATAGCTATTTTCAAAAATCAGTGACTCATGAGGCTCAAAATAAATTCCCAAAACCATTAGTTAAAACTTGAAAATTCTTTCTAAAAGGTTCCTTATGAGAAAGTGGTCACCTAATTAAAATTAAATACTGAACAAAGAGAATAGGGACACCTTTAAAAGAATATCAAATGTAGCAGTATTCATTAAAAGGCAAATCTGAGGTATGTCACTGTAACTCTGCTCAAATTTAAATGACAAACAGCATTTTTAAACGAAAGGCACTTGTTTCTAACACTCTATAAAATCTGCCTCTAACACTGTTTTATGTTAGTGTAACAGTAGGATTTGAAGATGTTGTATCTAGAGCAGTCATTCAGGTTAGGAATACCTAGCAGCCTGTTACCAGTGGGCTAGAAGTTGTGTTTTGGCACCAGCATTTCAGCAAATATCGACTACATTCCTGAACATAAATATTTAATTAAATTTAATTTAATTAATTTAATTTGTGCCATCCTTAAAAATCATTTTTACACAGCTTTGATGCAGCATTGGAAGTTAAATGCTGTCAGGCTTTGGCTATGAGTTTGCTGCACATATATTGCTGTGCATCTTAATGCATTTCACAAACAAAAAAAACTGAAAACAGAAAAGAAAGCATCAACAAAGCCTCAACTATCTTAAGTCTGGGCTTGATTACTGGTGGAAATAAACACCTTAATTGATATAACCTTCTTAATTATTTGACTTAATAATTCAATTGATTACAGAGAAATACAGTGTTTATTAATGTGTTTGCACAACTTTTTAATACAATTCACAAGCACAAATTAATCAGTTTTTTTTCCATTTCTTTCTATTTAAGAGCATGAATTCACTAGCTCCAAAGACTGATTATTATGTCTAATTATTGATAATAAATAATGTTTTCTTCAATTGATGTATTGTCTTCTAAATACGGACATGGAAATAAGTCAGAACACAATATCAGAGCTGTGCAGTTATCTGAAAATAATGCATACTCTCTAGCCAATCAGCATCCAGCATTCACTGGAGCCATGTACACATTAAAGTCTTTGGTGGTTCAAAACATTTCCTGTACCAGAATTCTAACCCTTACAGAAGGGTTGTGATGTTCACAGGTGCACTAACACATGCACGATGATAGCACCACCACAACAGTCTACAGAATGAGTGGGTGATAAAGCTGCTCTACTTTTTGCAGAACAGTTATATGTACCCTGCAACCACTGGGACTTGAGTTCTTAAAAGTTTCCTGGATGGTATCTTTCCTGGAGTAGTGCTTCTTATATAACACTAAGCTCCAAAAGTTGCATAAAAGTGTGAAATTCTCCAAAAAAAGCAGATGATTCATAGTTTGATTTACAAGCATTCTCACATTTTGTACATATAAAGGTCTGATTGAGTTCATGTATGTTAGGTTTTTGTTCCAACTGTGACAAGCATTCATTGCTGAAATAATACAAATTATTTGTAAAAGCCTGTCAAAGGGCTTCTCCACCATCCAGAAATACGCTAAGATCTGAACACTCATTGTCCCCAAGTTCCAGTTGATGTGGTGTTTTCAGCTGCACTATGCATTGAGGCTGACTGGTCCACATTGTTTTTGACAAAGGTGGATTTAGTATTTACACATTCTTTTCCAAAGTAAAAGTAGCAATACCACACTGCTTGCAAGACATGTAAATTTGAAAATTTTGCAGTCTGAGTTACAAAGTGTCACTCACTAGCTTATAACATGATGACATGTATTGTGAACTAAGTAATACAAGGTTCATGTCTAGTTAAAAAAAATGCAATACAAGTATGGCTGTGTATGGCAGCATGACGAATGTTAAACACAGGATGCCTGGGTGAAACCATGAATCCTAACTGCTAGACCATATGAGACCTGTATATATAATCACTGTTCTTTACATTGTGTGACACATTGAGTACTTATTTTCTGAGGAAATGCATATTAATTGGTACTCAAATGTTACATAAAGCACCTCTATGGCTGGATGAAAGTATGCACAATAAACTATCGACACCATTCTACATGCTAAGCAACTGCATATTTACTGAAGCAGGAGTTCAGTAGAAAGTGAGAGCGCACAACATATTTTTGGCTTTTAAATGTCATTCTGGCTTTCTATATTTTATCTGTCTGGACGAAGTGAAGAGTGTTTCAGTCATGACAATAAACATTAAAAGGTATTTTTGATGATTGATTTTTTGGTTTTCTTTACATTAACATCAACCTATCTGTGTTAGTGGGTTTGAAGTAATATTTCCCGTTTGGATATTGTAATCAGCCATATTACAGTGTGGAAAGTTGCAGATGCCTCATAGTAGTACTACTATCAGTGTCTAGTGTGGGTTTATTACTCACTTACTCCCATATCTCAAATTGCATTTCCCAATCACACTAATACTTTGAAATGGTTGGGTAATTTTAGATCAAACGTGAAAACAAAAGTCTCCCACACACTAATTTTATGTGAGCTCAGCTAAGATGATTTTCTTTTTCTGGCATTTTCTCTTTTTTTAATTTAAATTTTGTTTCTTTAAAGGATAAGCATGAAGATTTATCTATTCAGAGTCCAGGAGGCAGGGCTGTAGGCTGGTTTAAAAAAACATCTGGGCAATTGTTTGAGCAAAGAACTAAATTAAAATTTTACTAAACTAAATTTTTGCTTTATTAATGTAACTTAAGGTCTTAATGTCAACAGATGTACAATCAATGATGACGATGTCCGATCACAATGAGCATTTAAAATATGAATGATAATAATGATGTTTAATTCAGTCTACTGTGGTGAATTAGCATAAAATATTCAAAGATGAAGCTTAATTAAACTTAAATTAACTTCTCAAAACACAAATTTCCCCTGTTGAAATTCAGCAGTACTTTGATAATTTAAACGATTTTGTTATTTTAGAAATAGACATTTCTGCATGGCTTCTGTCATTTCTCAAACCAAAAGGGCATCACTGCTGATAAACAGATTAAAAGAAGCACAAGAGGAAAAGGAAGTAGGCCTACACAGAATTTTATCGTCATGACACCTTTGGTTTTTCTTTTGAGATTATAGCACCGATGTCCTAATTTGAGGATTAGATCCTTACTTTTAGACAGTCATACAGTCATACACTCAACAACATCATTGGCTATCTGCAGAAAATCAAATTATTTTACTGAGTGCAAAAATATAAACCTGCAACAACTGCAGCTATTAACAGCTTCTATAGTATTTGCTGTCCAACTTCATGATGAGTGTGCTATATATTTAAACTTCACTAGATTTTCCCCATTGTTATAAGATATTAATCTCTAAACTTCAGAGCATTTTAGGAGTTTGACAAAGAAAAAAACTTGTAGTTTGGGTCCACTTACTGGCCTTTTCCTATTTCATGGCCTTTCTCAGTAAAAGTAGACAGAGAATTGTTGTAATGTGAGCCCAATACACAAACCATGAGATGTTTTTTTGTTTGTTTCCTGTTTGTTTGTTGTCCTGATGTTTTTCTTGTGATTGTGTTATTTTGTCTTTTGGCACTGTGTGAAAACATACTTTTTTCCAGGGCAAAACTCGAATAGGATCTTTGGGGGCAATTAGCCCACATACATGTAAATTTTATTGTGAAAGTGGTGTTGTTGTATTTTGTCCTGGCTAAAAACTTATTGTTTTGCGCGTGTTCTTTCTAATTACAACCTTTCTGTCTCTTTCACTGACAGTCAAATACTTATGTTATATTATGTTATATTGCACAAACAGAAAATATATCATGTATATCTATGTAAGAGGTTAAGGAGAATCCACAGTTGATAACAATACAATAATATTAAGTCATTGTGTAGTCCACTAGTACCGGCAAGAGAGGAGCAGACCTATATTAGGTAATGCTTAAGGCTACAAAGCTTTCTAAAAATATACCATAAGGTGGGATTCTATTAAAATAAGAAACTTTGTGACTACTTAAACTAATAAAATTAAGTGCATCTGTTAGTTTGTTAGTTGGCAAGTGTCTATGCAAGTAGACTAGCTTAGACAGCTAAAATGCCAGCTAACATTATTTTTTATTGATAATACTGATATCATGGAATTCAAACCAGACACTTTCGATTCAGTGTTTCCTCTATCTTGCCTAATCTCCATGAAATAAAAACCAAATGTTTTACCTTAGCTTATGCATTCGTTGTTATTTACTATGGCACTATTTTTCTCCTCTCCTATCCTGTTTTACCGTTAAAGGCAGAACTATCCCTCCACAGTCCACACACACACATACACACACACACTCAGAGGAATAACGGATATTGTGCTGAAATTTAGGTCCTGTGAGTCTAAAATTACCTGTGCTATATCAAAGCATTTACATCAGTTTTCAACATTGGATGTGGTTTACTTTAATAGATATTCAAACAATATCTGGAACCCACCCCCCCAATCCTGAGAGAAACATGAATGTTTGAATCACATTTCATCACACTACTTCTTGCTTTCATCTTTGTCCATGTATCTTCTGTTTACATCTAACTGACATGCATCTTATGCTGTCAAAGCAAAGGAGCGATTGATACTGAGGTAGTTACATAACACACTAAGAAAGGAATTAAAAAAGTCAAATTTTAAATTATTAAGTACATGCCTTAAGTCCTCTGTTTGGAAGTTTAACCAAAGTACCAGAGCTCACAAGGTGAATGTCCCAAAATGGTGATAGATTTTTTCAGCTCTGCAGCCCTGTTTCCTGCAAAGAAGATGGCTGCAACTTTTAAAAAAGCTTCCTAAGCTGTTAAAGAGCTTGCACAGGAAATCCCTACCAATACCCGGCTGTTATTCCTGTGAACAGCTTAAACCACCATAACTGCGTCTTATAAACAAGTTACATAAAAACAAATCTAATACAGACTCCTCAAAATTTGCATTAGAAATATCTTAATCTACATGACTGGTGTCCTTACAATGCCAAAGCCAAAGTTTCTGTGCGTTTGTATTGAGCATGATACTAAACAATGGGCACATCTAAATCATTTCCTTTTTTTTTGTTTCTAACTTTTTAAAAGTAGATGGCAGTATCACAACTTTGCCAAACAAATGGAGAAATTTAAAATTTAAAAACAAAAAAAGAAGTTCTCTTCGTACACTTTTGTACAGTTATGCTTACAGACTCTCTGTCTACTCTCCCACACACCTATTTGAGTGTAAATGCTTAGCTAAAAAAAACAAACAAAGCACGGTAAAAGAAAAAAGAAAAGAAAAATAGGGTAGAGCAATGTTAAAAAAGAATTTGCCTGATAGCATTTGTTTTTAAGTTTCTGTACATATTTTAGTAACATTATTATTATGAAATCTTCAGGCAAAGATAATCATATGTTAAAATCTAATATATTTGCAAACCTAATACAACAGTACCATGATTATAGCATTTGTAAAGTCTTAAAGTTGTTTTATTTAAAATGTGGGGATTTATAGAGTTTTACTTCATTTTAATTAACATCCATTCTGCACTTATTACAAGCATGTTCTTATCATTTCACCATGTAAATAGAAGAAAAAAAGCTAAATACCAGTGCCAGTCAGAGCCATTTTAATCTAAATGTACAAGTGAAGAGACTATGATGGAAGTGAATGTTTATGGCAAAATAATGGAGATTATCATTTACCTTGTACCTTATGCCTATTATTTCAAACTCCATTTAGTGTGTGTTTATTATATAACTTCCAAACATTTACTGCTCATGAACCAAAGCAGAAACCAAAGCAGTTCTACCAGTTTAATCACTGAAGGTCCATTCAACCAAAGACAGATCCATATCTATCCAACAAGAAATCAGCAAAGATCAGTGGTGAGTCGGATATATCATGTCTTATTGTGCACATACTTTTATACATTTTTCTTGAAGCTTCTACTGGAGACTGCAGGTTCAGAACTACCCTCTGATGCCTGTCAAAATCTGAGACTAATTACGACTTTATATTTTGTGCTATTGGTATGCTGGATATTCCAACAGTCAGATGTAGTGTTGATGTCAAAGTGTACAAGTGAAAGTCGATGCAAAAGGGTATTTTATGTTTTTAGCTTTGTTCAAAATAAGTATATTTTCAATTCATAAAAGTATCTTTTGACTATATCATCATAATATATATTATTCATTTGGCAGATGGTATGTTTTAAGCTATATCCGGACAGAATAAAGCAGCTTTTTTAGTGTGTGTTCTCATGTAATCCTTTTACTGTACAATCTGCCACAATGTATAGTCCAGTGGATAACTACAATCAAAATGACTGTAACGTGAATGTTTCACAATTTTTATTTTTTTTTTTTTTGGGGGGGGGGGGGGGCGGTGTGTGTGTGGGTGTGTTTATCCAATGTTATTTTTCAAATAAATTATTTGCAAATTTTATT
>JAPZDZ010031048.1:0-12608 GCA_029783805.1 Acanthurus tennentii
CATAGCTGCCCGCTCGGTTTGCCGGACCCGGTAACTCAGACAAAGTTACCGATAAACAAAAAATGTGCAAGAGGTAAAAGTGCCAACAATTTTTGTTTAATTTGTTGAAAAATGAAGATGTTGTCCACAAAAAATCAGGTCCTTCCTCGGTGGGGATCATTTAAATACATGAAATCTCCCCTTGGCCCACCGCCTAATTGGGATTGTGTCATGTTTTCCTGTTAGCTTGCTTTCGCTGTGAGAGACTGCCACGGATTCCCTGTGGCCGTGGAGAAGGACAGTTACCGGCTGACATCTTCATCTTACATGTCTGCTCAGCTCAGGCAAACATGCATGCACGCCCCCCCCCGTTTTGGATGTTGTTTTTAATTTCATGGACTGAGAAAGGATTCTGACAAAAACAAAAGGGGGCAAGTGATAACTTGTCAGAAAAAAATACAAATTCAAATAAGTTCATGGTCCAAGGAAAATGTATTTCATGTTACTGTGCATTGTTTAATGTCAGTGAGATCTTATGTTTATACATTCATTATAATGTGGATAAGGAGGTTTGGTGCATTTCATTTCAGGAATTCATTAATAAACCTGAATCGTTGGTAAACTGCTATCTGGACTCTGGTTGAATTCTATCTATTAGTTACAATTACAGTTTCACATTTATTTTAATATTTATCAAAAATGAAATACACTTGCAGACTCCTCAATAACTAAACTTTGCCAAAAGTATAAAATGCTTTTATTTTGAAAGCGAAGTTGCATAGATATTTGCTTCATTATGGATAAATACTGTTAACTTGATGCACACTGTTTGTGTAAAGCTCTTATTTTACATTTTTATTACATTTTAGTTATGCCTTACTTTTAAAATTAACATTTGAAAATTTATTTAATCGGCCAAAAAAGGAGACTGATACTTATTTTCTTTTGGAAAACAGCTGTTACACAAACACACAGACCTTATTGATAAGGCATGTTGAAAATTGGATCAAGTCAGTTTTCGAAAAAAATTGGAGAAATTATATAAAAAAACCCACTTTATAAGTAAAATAAAGTAAAACAAAGTCTTTGCAGCACACACACACAGTGTTCAGTTTGTAACACCACAGCTCCTCCAAGTGGATCCCAAAGATACTGCAGCATGTCACAGGACTATTAAATAATACTGCCATAACTCTATAAACTGTTAAAGGTACAGCAAGACCAGCTGTATGGCAGCTGCATGGCAGCTGTTACCAGACCACAATCAGCTGGACCACAATCAGCTGGTCATCGTATCTTGTGTTGATATTTAGCCACAGTCTGTCAGGTGCCAGGTGCAGAACTTAAAGGAATTATATTCAGTCCTTCAGTGTCCAGTTTGTTTTAGTGTCGGTGACCTTTGACTTCTGAGGACATGAGTCATGCTGCTTCATTACAAAGGCAATGTTGCAATCTGCTGATCCTTATTGACATGAAAACTGATATTTCAGCAGAGTAAAATCATGAAACAAGGAAAGGAGGTGTTTTCTGACTTTAATTTTCAGCCACTTTAATGAATCGAGCTGTAAAAAGGTTCTTAAACCGAAGTCTACTTAAATGAAAGCAATGAAGAATTCAAATTCAAAATTGACACACTGTGACCAGAGCTGGTACACAAAGTGTGTGTTTATCAGGTGACCTTTCAGCTCCATCACACTGAAGCCTGACATCAGGATGTGCTTTGGTTTCTGAGCTTTTCTCCTTTTGACTCTCAGTATTTTAATCAGCTTTAACTCTAGTTAACCTTCAGTTGTGCTGCGGCTGATAAAGTATTTTTAAAATTGTCTGAAGCTTCTCTGTCACTAAAAATAAAGATTTACTTTGTTATTGCTGTAATACTGCAATCCCCAGTACAACTTCTAAGTTTGGATTTGCAACATGCAAGAAGCCAAACGTCACCCAGCTCATGTTCGTCTTCATGACAGAGTCCTCCTTTAGTTTTTTGAGGTTTCATGGTTGCCAAGATGTTTCATTTTTGCAAGTCTGAGCACATGAACGCATCAATTACTAAAATCTGAATGCAGGACTTTTACAGCAGGGTGCTGCCACTTGAACTCATGTTAAATGTCTGAAACCGTCTTCTTTCAAACAATAAACAGAAAAACTGAGCTTCTGTCATAGAAATTAATAGGTATGTGATGAAAGCAGCTCAGGATTGTCCTGTTTGCTGTTAACAAACCACACTGCTGACTCTGAAAAGAATGATTCTGCAAAAACTTTCTGACAGACAGTTTGAGGTGGCAGGAAGCGGCAGAGCAAGGGAATATCTCAGCTTGTTAGTTTTGTTCTTAAGAACAAGTCCAAACAGCTGAAAGGCCATTTGCATCTGTCTGAGCTGGAACGAACAAAATGAACTGTAACATTCAGATATTTACAGTGAAGTTTGTGAAGAACTTTTCTCTCCCCCACCATGTGACCACACAGCAGCTTCAGCTGTGTTAGCAACAAACTGCAAAGTTCTTTTCGTTGACCTAAGGAGGAAAATCCCTCCACTTCTGCAGCTTTGGGCTTCTTCTCATGTCTGACTTTGAGTTTAATGTGATTTTTTTCAGTTACTGTATGCCCTCTTTCCATGCTGATTACTCAGATCTATTTTGATTATTAATACAACTTAAAATAAAAAAAGGTTTAAATTCTGTTTCAAATTTAGAGAAGTCTTTTTTAATCTGAATAAATCATGACTGTGAGTACGCAGTATGAATTCTTCATGTTCACAATCATTCTTTCCCACAATCATTGCCACAGTCTACCGTCCCCCCAAGCCTCACAACGAATTTTTAAATTAATTCTCTGCCCTTCTCACCCACCTCTCCACTCTCTCTCCGAATGTCATTCTGCTGGGAGATTTCAACATACACATGGACAATACTGCTCTTCCCCTCACCAGAGACTTTTCTTCATTACTCGACAGTTTTGGCTTCCAGCAGTTCTCAGACTGCCCCACACACATAAAAGGTCACACCCTGGACTTAATTTGCAGCTCTGGTCTCACCCCCTCCAACTGTACTGCTGATCAACTTCATATTATGGACCATTTCCTCCTCTCATTTAATATCACCCTCCGCCTCTCCACTTCCAAGACCCCCCGTTATTTTATTCCGCATTCTTTAAGGACATTAATAAGGACTCCCTCTCCTCCTGTATCACTGCCCTGACACCGGACTCTTCCTCCACCCCTGATGATCTTGTCACCCTGTACAATAATGGTCTTACCAACATTCTCAACTCACTCGCCCCTGTCAAATCTCGTTCTGTTTTCTTCACTCGGTCTGCTCCCTGGTTCACTCCCGATCTCCGCGCCATGAAATCCAAAAACTGACAGCTTGATAGACTCTACAGGAAATCCGGTCTCACCATCCACAAAGACGTGAACTGCTCAGCTATCTCTTTATAAGGACTCCATCTCTCATGCTAAATCACAATACTACTCTGGACTTATCTGCTCTAATGCAGCCAACACAAAGACTCTCTTTTCCGTTTTCAACAGTATCATCCAACCCCCTGACTCCCCACCCCCCCACCTCTACTCCCTGGACACCTGTAACTCTCTCCTCCAATTCTTCAATCAAAAGGTCATAAAAATCCACCAGCATCTTGGCTCCACAACCTCACCCCTCCCCTCCTCTGATCCTCTTCCACCCTGCCATCAATTTTCCTCCTTTGAACCCCCTTGTCCCTCAGTTATATCTGAGCTCATCACTAAATCCAAGCCCTCCACATCAGAATCAGAATCAGAATTAGATTTATTGGCCAAGTACGTTCACAACATACAAGGAATTTGGTTTCGGCAGGCGGTGTCACTCAAGGAATGAACAGCAAACAATATGCAGAAATCTAAACATAAATAATAGAGAAAATATATACACCTATAGTTAGAAATATATACACCTGTGGAAAAAAATATATATGCCTATGCAGAAAAAAACAAATATATACACAATCGGTGCAAAGTACACAATATAGTGCAAGTTGAATGTTTATTCAAGTCCTGTTAATGTGAATTTATGGCCATTAGACAGTGCAGCAGGTCCATAGATCAGCTATTTACTAAGGTT
Source organism: Acanthurus tennentii (assembly GCA_029783805.1). Classification (NCBI taxonomy): domain Eukaryota; kingdom Metazoa; phylum Chordata; class Actinopteri; order Acanthuriformes; family Acanthuridae; genus Acanthurus; species Acanthurus tennentii. Next base: position 4,074 of record JAPZDZ010031048.1, read on the forward strand.
ATGGCCGTAGGAAAGAAACTGTTTTTGAGTCTGGATGTTTTTGTGCGCAGGGCTTTGCCGGAGGGGAGGAGAGAGAACAGATTGTGTCCAGGGTGAGTGGGGTCTCTGATGATGTTCTCTGCCCTCTTCCTGGTTCTGGAGGATCACAGTTCCTGGATGAAGGGCAGGGGGGCTCCAGTGATTTTTTCAGCAGTTCTAACTGTGCACTGCAGTCTGTTTCTGTCCTGCTGTGTGGCTGTTCCGAACCACACGGTGATGGGGGTGCACAGGATAGACTCTATGACAGCAGTGTAGAACTGGATGAGCAGCTCCTGAGACAGGCCGTGTCTCCTCAGCTGTCGCAGGAAGTACATCCTCTGCTGAGCCTTTTTCAGGATGCAGTGGATGTTCATCTCCCACTTCAGGTCCTGAGAGATGGTAGTTCCCAGGAACTTGAAGGACTCGACGGCTGACACAGGGCTGTTGCCCATGGTGAGGGAGAGCAGTGACGAGGGCTGTCTCCTGAAGTCCACAGTCATCTCCACAGTTTTGAGTGTGTTCAGCTCCAGGTTGTTCTGGCTGCACCAAAGCACCAGCCGCTCAACCTCCTGCCGGTATGCAGACTCGTCTCCGTCTTGGATCAGGCCGATGACTGTTGTGTCGTGTGCAAACTTCAGGAGTTTGACAGCTTGGTGCTTGGAGGTGCAGTTGTTGGTGTAGAGGGAGAAGAGCAGTGGGGACAGGACACACCCCTGGGGGGTGCCAGTGCTGACAGTCTGAGTTGTTGAGGTGGCATCTCCTAGCCTCACCTGCTGTCTCCTGTCTGTCAGAAAGCTGGTGATCCGCTGACAGATGGACAGAGACACATTGAGGTGGGAGAGTTTGGAGGAGAGGATTTCAGGAATGATGGTGTTGAATGCCGAGCTGAAGTCCACAAACAGGATCCTTGCATAGCTCCCTGGGCTGTCGAGATGCTGCAGGATGTAGTGCAGTCCCAGGTTGACAGCATCATCCACCGAACTGTTTGCCCAGTAGGCAAACTGCAGGGGGTCCAGCAGGGGTCCTGTTACTGACTTCAGATGGCTCAGCACTAGTCTTTCAAAGGACTTCATGACCACAGACATTAGAGCCACCGGTCTGTAGTCATTCAGTCCTGAAATGGAGGGACTCTTGGGGACTGGGATAATGGTGAAGCACTTGAAGACAGAGAGAACTTCACATATCTCCAGTGAGCAGTTAAAGATCCTGGTGAAGATAGGAGCCAGCTGGTCAGCACAGGCTTTGAGACAGGAGGGTGACACCCTGTCTGGGCCTGGTGCTTTCCTGATCTTCTGTTTTCGAAACAACTGGCTCACCTCCTCTTCACACACTCTGTGTGTGTCAGGGAGGGCAGGTTGGAGTGCATGCCCACTTGATCCCCTCCCTACAGTCCTGGTCAGATCCTGCCTCCCCTCTCTGCTCCCCCTCATCTCAGCCATTATTCACTCCTCACTGTCCTCTGGAATTGTTCCCACTCCCTTCAAATCTGCAGCCGTCAGCCTCATCCTGAAGAAGCCTGGTTCAGATCCTAATAACTTCAATAACCTCCGCCCCATCTCTCACCTTCCTTTCATCTCCAAAATCTTAGAGAAAACTGTTGCTTCTCAGCTCCACACCCATCTCACCCATAACAGCCTATATGAACAATTCCAGTCCGGTTTCCGTCCGCGCTACAGCACAGAGACAGCCCTGTTAAAAATCACTGATGACCTCCTCATGGCATCTGACTCCGGTTTAATCTCCATCCTCATCCTCCTCGATCTGAGTGTGGCCTTCGACACCGTTTCTCACCCCATCCTCCTCAATAAACTTTCTTTCATTGGCATCACCCACACCCCCCTTCACTGGTTTCACTCTCTCACCCCTCACACCACTGCCATCCTAGTTCACAGCCTCGTCACCTCCCGTATTGATTACTGTAATTCACTCCTCTTCGGTGTCCATACAAATCCCTCCATAAGCTTCAACTGGTCCAAAACTCTGCAGCCCGTATCATAACCAGAACCCCCTCCTTTCACCACATCACCCCCGTACTCCAGCGGCTCCCTGTCAAATTCCGGATCACATTCAAAATCCTTCTATATACATTCAAAGCCATCCACAACCTCGCTTTCAGCTGCTCTGCTCCCTAACTCTGGAACTCTCTCCCACCAGACATCCGTAATATTGACTCTCTTCCCCAGTTCAAATCCAGACTCAAAACTCATCTGTTTAAATCTGCGTATTCCCTATGATTTTAATGTTCTCTTTTAACTGCCTGTTGTTTTATTTATTTTTATTGTGTTTTTATACATCCGTAAAGTGTCCTTGAGTTCTGTGAAAGGGGCTGCCAAATAAAATGTATTATTATTATTATTATTATTATTATTATTATTATTATTATTATAATTATTATTATTGTTATTGTTATTGTTATTGTTATTATGATTATGATTACGATTATGATTATGATTATTTTTATTATTATTATTATTATTATTATTATTGTTCAGTCTGACTTTCACACAAACTTTCTTTTCCTTCTTGTTGACTTTTGCAAACTTTGCCCCAGACATGATGGCTTCCTAATTGGCTCATCACAGTCACATCGTGTCCATCACATGATTTGATCCATTTGGACAGAAAATTAATCAGCATTTGACCTCCAGTATTTAGCTCAACATGCTGCTGCTTGTCTTTACCAAGTTGGTCATGTTACATGTTTTTTGGTGTTAGTCTGGACAGAGATTGTTTGAGGAAGCAGGAGGCATTATTTTTCTGATGGAATCAGAAGGTTTTAGCACAGTGAAGTTTCTTGCTCCCCCTGAGAGAATTTGTTTCAACAAAAATAGAAACAGTTTGAACCTTTTGAGGAAGTGGAAAATACACACAGAACCTAAGTGTTTATTGTCTTTGAACTGAAAAATCTAAAGAATTTCAGACCCACATTAAGAACTGTGAAGGTTCCTTCAAGAACCACAAATGAAAGTTTCTTTAACTTCTTTAAACAGCAAACATCCCGTCCCAATCTACCAGCAGCTCACCTGCTGTTTTCAGCTGCAATTACAGTTTTTGATGCCTACATTCACCAGCAAAGGTCTAAGGTTGCAAAACTGAGTAACATTTACAGGATGAATTTTTACATCAACTGTGTGTAAATTTAGACTGATGACAGATCTATGGTCAGCCTCAGATAAATCCGATCTGCATGGCCGGATCAACTGAGGTCTGAAAAAAACTAAACAAGTCAAGCTCTGAGCTCTAACCTTCAAACACCTTGGAGGTTCAACTGACAATGATCTTGTTTATGAGAATTAAAGAGAAAGACGAAAGGAAAATGTGATGCAGATTTGTTGTGAATTTACTGTCAGGAAATCATCACTGCACACTTTTTTCACCTTGAAATAATCTGAGCTAAGTTCTCCTGAATTAAGAGAAAGAAAAAAATCAAAATAAAAGGAATTTTCAGCACAATCCTCTTGACACTATCATGAGCAGTTGCACTGAGTCCTCTGAAGATTCCTCAAGTCTTTTTTTAGAGTTTACATGTCAAAGATAAATACTGCACCTGAGTGGAGCAGCGTTCATGACCCGTTCGGGTGTCAGTGACCTGTTTATGTGTCAGTGCAGTCAGGATGGAGGCAGCAGCTGAGCTTTGTAGTAAATACGTTCCTCAGGAGTAGCAGTTGGGGCCACTATGGAGTTACGGAGCTGGATCTCCTCATACTGAAACACACAGCAGGAAAACTCAGTACAGAGCAAAGTAGAGCAGAGGAGTAGCAGTGTGTTTGTGTACCTGCGGTGTGTTGAGTGTCTGTGGACTTCCACAGGTGAGAGGTGGAGGACAGGTGCAGCAGAGAACAGAGCATCAGGTCAGTCATGGCACCTTTGCAGTCATGAAACCTAATGAGCAGGAAGGTTTGAAAACAACGACAGAGTAACAACAGCTGGAAACCTGCAGGAAGCAAATATCTTTGATTTTACACATGTGAAAATCATTGCAATGGAAACAATAAAAAGCAAGATCATGAGGCCTCATGACACTACATATAGATGCAATAATCAGGGGACATTTGAGAACTAATTGATTGACAGAACGAATTATCTGATTAATATGATCGACTAAAACATCAATGATGTGAAGAGATTCAACAGGCAAACATGAAGATCTGGCCGACCTGTTAAAACTGAGATGCAGATGATGTTCAGGGTGAGCGAGCTGTATGAGAACAGCTTGCTCAGCCAAGTCCTCCAGTTGTGCCATTTGTGGATGTGGAGACAGGAACATCTGTAAGAGAGAAGCTCTGTCAGGCAGGAGCTAGTGGGTCTGTCAGAGGAAGATCTGATCTGCGATCTGATCTGTGGTCTAAATTAAGATCGAAGCCACATGAAGGGTCAACTCTGAAAACATGATGAGAATTAACCGACAAACACACACACCCACACCCACACACAAGTTCGCACAGCTATAATTGTGAGGACACTCATTGACATAATGCATTTCCTGGCCCCTTACCCTAATCTTAACCATACCTCACCTCCTGTGAAGGCACACAGATAGAGCCTGCAGTCATCTGCTGTAATGTTCCTGGTCAGGAGGCTGTTTGACTTTGTGGCTTCAAATTTGTTTTTTGGAGGTGAAACACACCAGAATGGAGAATCTATGCCACACTTACGGAGGATGCAATCTCTGAGCTGACTGTGGATCTCCATGTTCCAGTGTTAGTCTTTTAGGCTGACAGAGCAGATTAAAGGGGCCTCATTATGCAAAATTCACTTTAGAATGGTTTTCTAACAATAATATGCATTCCCAGCCTGTCTAAAAAACCCCCCGAAATGAGAAAATTCTATCCTCTCCCTCTCTTGCTTGCTCCACTTTTCAGAAAATGTTTGCTCAAACAGGCAGGTGAGTGTGAGAATTCTTGTTGAACATCAGAGCTGTGGATCATCATCACTGTGACATGATGGATGTGACACAGCCCCTCCACCTTGTGGTTCAGATTCATTACAGGAAATCACATTTCTTTAACTTTTACTTCACAGTGAAACAAACTTCAATCTCCATCACATCATCACCATTCTTTTATTTTACAAACATGTTTGTAGAGTGTCCTTTCACTCTTTTTTTATCCTGAAGGGAACATTCACAGAAACTATGTCAGGGTGATTTTAAAGATCATATGTATCCTGTTTATGAACAATGGATTCATTCAACTTCAAATTTCAAAGTGAGTTGAAAATGATGTGAAACAATCAAACTTCATGATGCTCTTCATATACAGACAAACAGATAAACTGAGTAAATAATATGACTATAAATACAAAATGGAAATACAAAGTTACACACTTTTAACACAATAGGCTGAAACTCCCAACTCAAAAACGGCACCACACATTTTCCAAAGGGCAACAGGACAGCTCAGAGAGGAGGAGGCAGAGCTAACATTAGCGACCAAAGTCATGCAGTAGGATCTACAGTTATACATTTTTTTGTTTTTCTAACGTGCTTAAGCTGTTCATCTTCAGAGGGAAAAAGGGAACCTTTTTACTGATTGAATAAAACATTTTGATAAAAAGTATTTTTAAAAAACTGTTTTCATTGAAAGCTGAAATGTGCAAAAACAATACATACTACAGTTAGCAGAAGTTGCTTACTGTTCTATTATTACCTTGTAAACTTTTACTTGTTTCAGCCAAAAATATTTAAGATCATCATTCAGTTTATGTATTTACTCTGTTTTTGTGGAGAGAAATTTTTTTAAAAAATGGGGGGGGGGGGGGGGTGTTAAGGATTCATAAATAAAATTTAAAAAAAAAAAATTAACATTTTTGTGACAATGAAAGTTACGTGTTGGTGGCAAAACAGAATCTTGCTCTTCATAAATCACTTCAGTACAAGTTTTCAATCATCTTCATAAAAACATAGAAGAGTGATGTCAGTAGCTCACTGACCAAACAGCTGCCAGATGAACCATCCCAGCATTCCTATGTGTTCTACCTTTTTCTACCTTTTTTAGTCATTTGAACTTGTCTTCATTGAAATGTCAAATCCTGCCTCACCACTAATTCTTTGTGTATCCCCAAATAAAAACAGCCAATCAGACAGCATCACAAATTTAAAGCAACGGTTCACCTAAAATTCAAACAGACATATTCTTCCTCTGGTCTGTAGTGACTTTTATCCATCTGGGTGGTTTTTGGTGTTTTAGAGACATTTCCTGATGAACTGATTGAGGTAAACCCTGCTTAAAAACCCTAAATACCTTTTTTAGTTTTGTTTCTCTCTAGAAATCCTAACGTACTTACTCGAGACGATGCAGAGCTCAGTTTGAGCAGTTTTCCGTGGGAACTGTCTTCTGTTTACTCAATTACAGACACAAACCGAGTCACTTAGGTTCAGGGTACACAGAGTTAACATCACACTGAGAATGACTGAAACCTGGTCAAAACCTGCACATGTAAAAGTTTCAGTGATTCCTTAGTGTTTTAGTAATTCTTGATAAAAATGATGATCAAAGCAGCATGAAAGCAAATATTAGTGCTTCATTAAACGTGTTTCCTTACCAGAATAAAAGTTATGTTTAGTTTAGTTAACTTTAAAGGTATCATGTAATATTTTAGTAGCATTAAGAAAACAAATCATTGAAACTCTCTGGATTTCAATCTGCTTCTCATCAGGAGACTTAATCTCCACGATGGGTCATCAGTGTTTGCGGTGCAATGGTTCTTTTTGTTCATGAGTTTTAACAAACGTCATAGCTTGAATCAGACTGGAAGTGCTTCTGAAATGTTCAAATGGCACCTTTAAGCTCTGATATCTGCAGAGTTTAAACTGCTGCTCCTTCAGCACATTTACCTGCAGCATGTACACAAAGAGTGACACGGTTTCACCCCCACAACCCAAAGGAAAACTTTACTGCTCAAAGCTTGCTCTTCTATAGCTCGGGCGACAAATTTGAGATTCTCATCTTAGCCTCATTTTAGTCTCCCTTTTTTGAAAAAAAATCTCATATGTTTCTCCTAAAATTCACTTGGAGAAATAAGTGAGACCAAATATTCAGAGGGAGTCATACTTGAGACTAATGGAGATACCTTGCTATTCTCAATTAAGTGTTTTTTTTGTTTGTTTGTTTTTATTTTTATTGTATTTTCTGGGCTTTTTGCCTTTGTTAGACAGGACAGCTGAGAGAGAGTGGACAGGAAATGGGTGGAGAGAGAGGGGGTAGTTGACACGCATCAAAGGGTCGGAGCTAGAATCGAACTCACAACCGCTGCATGAAAGTTTAAGCCTCTGTACATGGGACGCCCACGTTACAGACTGAGCTAAACAGCACTCTAAGTAGGTGTTTTTAATGGCTGCTTTATTTCTCCTTAGGAGGAGAAAATGAGCAATACTGGAGCTACTATGGAGCAATACCCAGAGAGAAATTTTACTGCTCAAAGCTTGCTCTTCTATGGCTCAGGAGACAAATCTCATCTCAGCCTCATTTTAGTCTTTCTTTGTCTAAAATGTCTATCATATGCTATTCTCAATTAAGTGTTTTTAATGTCTCTTTTATTTCGCCGTTGGAGAAGAAAATGAGCAATACTGGAGATACTATGGAGCAATATGAGGTACTTAAAATAATGTAAGACTTTAGTCATGTGACTCTCTCTTCCCACCTGACTGGATTTACCATTTCTAAAACTGCACGATATGGCCTACAACCAATATCTCGATATTTTTAGGCTATATCGCGATACATGATATATATCTCGATTTTTTTATTTCTCCTGTAAATCACTGTATAAATGTTAAATTCAACCCTTTGATGCATAAAATGACATCAGTATAATGATTAAAGTTGACCTTTTTATTGGAGTTTTTTAAATTTGCATGCAAAAAAGGGAAAATGATGAAAATCACAATCAAATTAACTTTTACCGACTATAAACCGCACCTGTATATAAGCCATATCCACAAAATTTAACTACTAAAACCACTAAAGCTGTCTTCTTCAGTGTCAGAATTTGTGTCAGAAAGTGGGAAGGTTCAAAGCGTCAGAAAAAAGTAGCGGCTTATAGTCCGGAAATTACGATATTTAAAACCAGGTTGCTGCATTCACAAGATTTTAACAAATAAAAATAAATAATGGCATAATAGGCCTCTGAACAGTTACAGTCAAATCACAGGAGGAGTGGGAACGTGTTTTTCATCGGAACCAAGTCATCCTTCTCCATCTTCAATTAACGTCCCTTACTCATAACTCGCTGAGGCTCTTCACTTTTTTTTCGCTCTCTTCGTACTCTCTTGCCTCCTTACCTGATACAAAAATACGCATGCGCGAAGGGGAGTTTGCTGGATAGGCGGGGAGTGTGCTGCGTGCCATGAGAGGACGCTAGGAGAGAGTGAAAGAAGTAAAACTCGGAGAATTACATGCCGACAGCTTAAAACATTTACATGACAATTTCAATTCAATTTAATTCAATTCAATTTTATTTATATAGCGTCAAATCACAACATAGTTGTCTCAAGACACTTTACATGTGGAGCATGTC
>JAPZDZ010031167.1:0-12604 GCA_029783805.1 Acanthurus tennentii
GCCTTGTCTCTGTGTGAAGAACTGTTTACCTACCTGCCAAACTGAACCAGACGTTTAGGGAGGGCAGAATAAAAACATAGATGTCTATTGTCTAGATTTAAAAAAAACCTTTAACATGTTGCAAATCTGAAAAGCTGTTTAATAAACATATGCTTAAAGGCATAATTCTGCCTGGTTAATTGCAGTCAAAATTTTGACGCCAATATTTTCACTTTTACTGCAAATGAATATTGGCTCCAAATATTGGTTATCAGCCCCTTGACTACTAATAATCGGTACCGGCCCTGAAAAAAACATATTGGTCTATCTCTAGTTTTGACCTTTAACCACAACACCCTCCAGTTGGTCAGCATTGATTGGCCAGATCACCGCCCCTCTCTTCCAGGGTTCCAGCTTATGTCCTCTCTCTTATGCCAGAGCCAACAGGAGGCTCTCTCTGCCACTTCTCCCAACCTGCGAACAGCTGCTTTCCTCAAGTGGCCTCTCAGTCCAACCTTTGTCAGTAGATTCCATATGGATTGAGCTGGGAATCCTCGACATCCCACTTCCACTGTCATCAGCCATGTCACCCACCCCTTGTCCCCACAGCCCTGGACAAGTTGTTGGTATTTGGTTTTCTTCCTCTCTGCTGCTTCTTCACAGCCCTCCTCCCACGATACTGTTAACTCCACCAGGATGATCTTCTCTCCCTCTGGGGACCACATGATTATGTCTGCTCTCAGAGTTGTGTACAGTACTGCCGCTGAGAAGTGGAGTTTCCTACCTAGGTCAACTTCCATTTCCCATCCCTGGGCTGCCTGCAGGAGGTTCTGCTTGGCTTGGCTGTGGACAACTGGTCTTTGGCCCTCTTTCACAAAGGTGATGGTGCTCAGTGGCAGTCTTGTTTTGGCTGGTTGTTTTTTCTTCCTCTCTTGCTCCAAGATATCTGCGAGCAGTGCCAACACCTTGTCATGGTACCACCTATATCTCCCCTTGGGCCAATGCGGTTAGCCACACAACCGCCACACAACCTGCACAGTGGGTCCTCCCTCATTCCCCACCTGTGCAAGTTAACTGGGGTTGGTAGGGTGTCGTACACTGCTTGGAGTAGAAAGGCAATATGTAACTGCTCCAGCCACCACAGTGCACTCCACGTGATGGTTATTTTAGAGAGGTTCCACCTGGTCCAGGCACCTTGAGTTGGATGGATTTGGCTCTTCTTCCTTCCTTCTCAAGGTTGCGGACTTCATCCTGGACCATGGTCCTCTTCTCCATATGGGTGAACTTTGACCACTGCTGTAAATGTGCTGTTCCCAGACCCTGTTTTCCAGTGCAAGGGTTTCCAATGTTGGCCTTGGTCCTGAGAGAAGATTCTGCCTGGTTAATTGCAGTGCTGGCAGCCCACTTCTGGTCAGATCTTGTTCTTATTCCTGCGGAGGTAAAGTTTGGGGGTATTCCCAACCATCTTCGAAGATGTTTGTTGCACGTCCTCTCCATTCCTTCAACTGATGTTATAGGCACTTCATACACAGTGAGAAGCTACATAAGTCTTTGGAACAGGCCAAGTTGGTAGGTCCAGCACTCGTATTTCCCAGGCAGGCCAGACTTGTCAATCTTCTTCAACCATTCTTCATCTTGTTTTTCGGTGCTGGAGATGCTGGTTTTAACTGACAGGGAATCACTGTACATTTTTCAAGGCATTTGATTGGGCACCCCCGGATGTTCAGGATCACTTCCCATTGAACAAGTAACTTGAGTCTTTCAGTTGTTCTGCCCTTTTTGATCACCAGGCACCTTGATTTCTTGGGCTTGAAGATCATCTTTGCCCAAGTAGCCATGCTATCCAGTTCTGCCAGGACCCATCCCGAATGCCCTGATTGCTGGCTGCTGACTTCCTGTGGCGGTCTTCGGTCCTCTTGCCCTTGTACTCGCTGCAGAGATGATCAGGTGCATTCCATGACAAATAAGATGGGATAGATGGCACACCCTGTTACTATTCCCTTCTCCACTGGCTGCCACTTTGTCGTAACCATGGCTGACTGGAAGTGTAGCTTGATGTCTCCCAGGTAACTGGTGATCATGCCCTGGATGTGATGTGGGATGTGGTAATAGTCCAAAGCAACTTGGATCAAGTTATGCAGAATAGACCCATATGCATTCGCAAAGTCAAGCCAGACAACTGTTAGGCTGCCTTTCTTCTCCTTTGCTTCTTGGATAAGTTGGCTGAGGACCCCTGTATGCTCCAAGCACCCAGAGAACCCTTCGATACCACACTTCTGGATAGAGGTGTCAATATATTGATTCTGGGTCATGTAAGCGCTCATTCTCTTGGCAAGCACAGAAAAGAAAATATTCCTTTCTGCATTAAGCAGGGAAATGGTTCGAAACTGGCTGATCTGTGTGGATCCCCATTCTTTGGGCACAAAGCACCCTTCTGCCCTTCTCCAGCTTGTTGGAATGGTTCCCTTGGACGAAATTACCCGCATAAGCTTCCACAGCCTAGCGGAAGCTTGGGGCATTTCTTGTATACTTTGTACGGTATACCGCTGGGACGTGGAGCAGAAGATGATCTAGAGTGCTTGACTACCTCTTGAACCTCTCTCCATGATGGAAACTCAGTGCTGAGGGATGTGGTTGGTGGGTCGATGGTACCAAGCCCATGATTTCCTTCTAGGGCATCGGTTCTCGAAGGGTCACTGAATGTCTCTTCCTAAGTTGTTAGATCCTCCACCTCCTCCTTGGAACTTGTTAGAGACCCAGACCTTGCCTCTCCAAGGAGTGCTTTGGTGAAGCAGTAGGGGTCTCTTATAAACTGGGCTCGTGCAGCTTCCTGCCTTTTCTGACCCTGTTTTAACCCCTCAGCTCTTCTCAATCTAATTAGCTGCCCGCGGAGGCTGGCTGTCAACACTTTTATCCCATCCTTCTCTTACATGCTCGCCAATTTGAATTGCTTTCTCAGGGCTTTGATCTCCGTCCGAAGTTGTTAGATCTTTCTCTCTCTTCTGTTGTCCTGCTTTTCAAGTCTGACTTTGTTCTCTCTCCTCAGCACTGTTCCAAACCATTCTTTTGCCATGTTGTAGGTAATGGCTGTCAGTGAATCCACCTTTCTTTCTGCTGATCCTGCTTGAACCGCCTCAAGCATCCTGTCAAGATATTCATCGAACATGGACCACTCCTTAGCATCACTCATCTTAGGCCACTTGATTCTTTCTTTCATTGGCTGGGGTGGGCTTTCTGGGATGGCATTGGAGGTTCCTCTTGTGTGTTCTTGGGGGATTGCCAGCACTAAGAGATCTCTACGAGTATGGTGTGCTTCCTGCCTCACCAGACTGCTCGACTGAGCAGTGTGCATGCATCCGTCCTTGTCCACACTTGGACTTGTTCTGGTGTATTTTGAGCCCTTTTGCGCCTTTGATCTTCCCGCAACTGCATTTCAATAATATGGGACCCCTACTTGATAAATGCTGTACTTTATTTTGTGACACAATAAGCAAGATTAGAAAAAAAAAGATTTGAAGCAGATTTGACCACATTTTTGCCATATTCTCACTTAGCACTTCTTGACTCTGTGAGTCTTTAATTTTGTTTTCTATCACTGAAACACACACATGAACACACAGACAAACACAGATTTACTGCATACATAGAAAGAGTTTAGATGCAGTACTTGCTAATTTGCAAAGTTTTGGACTGAGTTTCAGTTCACATTCTGCTCATTCAGCAGCACAGCTCACTAATACAACACCCCTGAAAGAACTCTTCAAATGAAAACCATAGAAACCACAACCTTCCACAAGCAAGACAATGGAAAAACAACAATGACTGCTGCACTTGAGTTTGTCAGTGTAATTGCACCTTAATGAAGTGACAGAGGAGGTCTTGGCTGAACACAGACAGATCTGTTAAAAAAGTTCAAGAGAAGAAGAGGGAGGAATGGAGGGAAGAGATGGGGAAGGAGGAGGAGGAGGAGCAGACCTTGGATCAGTAGCTGCAGCTCCTTCCCGTCCTAAGTAAAGCTGGGGAGAAGCCACACCTCGCTCCGATCGAAGCATGTCATTAAGGCAGCAACACACACCCCTGGGGCCACAGAGGCACCAGCCAGTCTGTTTTATGAAATGTGTTTTTAAATTGTGTGTGTGTGTGTGTGTGTGTGTGTGTTAGTGCGTGTGTGTGTTTGTGTGTATTTCTGTCTGTCTATCTGTCTGTGTGTCTCCTCGTCTTTGTATAGACAAAATATACTAAACATAAGTGACTTCATTTTTGGTTGAAGGCTTGGCTAGGGTTAAAGTTAGGGATAAATTAAGTTTAGGGTTAGGCTTGCAAAGCTTCCTTACATACGGAAAGTGAGTGACTTAATGCAAATGAGAAAAAAAATGAGTAAACATTAGCTGAGAAAAGTTATCCTTGTCAGCCTTGTCTCTGTAAAGTAGGATTACAGGACTTACTTGTGACTCTCTCCAGCTCCCTGCCTGTTTTCCAATCTTACCCCTTTTAACAATATCATTCTGAGCATATTTGGGTCTAATAAATGAGCTGCTTCACAGTCTCATTTAATAGTTCGTCGTCATTCATGTTGACTGAAAAGTGTAAACATCAAAGATGTCAGGACTGATTTTCACCTATTTTGTTTGATTTTGAAAAGGTTGAAGGTGGATTATAAAAACACCAGGGGAAGCACGTGGGCACAGTATATATGTCCAATACATCATTCAATGAAGTGTCATATATTTTTCAGTATATGAATTCAGGCAACACTTCTGGAATAAATCAAACACAATGTCTTAAACAAATACTAATCTATTTTGTGTTTAATATTTTTTAGTAAAACAGTCAAACTGTTTTATTTTGACTGATTATTGTTATTCTTGTTATCATTATCTCTACTAGGTTCAACCCTCGGGGAGATGAGGGGTTTAGCTGCATGTAAGCATTATATATGATTTCAAAACTATTTTTGTTGATTCTCTGTTTTCTCATAAATTGCCATTGACTGCTGACTCCTTCCTCCTCCTCCTTACTCCTGGACAGAAGGGGCCATAAGGGATCACCTCTATCAGTTTGGAGTCTTGTCATAGCTAGGGTTAATGTTTGAGGTTTTATTTGAACAAAACAGAGTTGTTGATTTTTGGAACAATAGAAAGATAAACCAAGATGGTTTTGTTGGGTTTTTTCTGTTTCTGCCAAGTTTTAATAAAATGTGTTTTAAGATGAGTTAACAAAGCAACTGGTTTCGACATAAGGGATCTAGTTAGCATGCTAACTTCATTAGAGAATATTACAGGATTTTAAGAGGAATGATAATTAAGCCCCTTTATGTATGCAAATATGATAAAAGCAGATTATGTCTGTCATTGATTGTAATAAAAAAAACAATGGCCACTGAGAGACTGTGGGATTACAAACATTCTGCTTTATTGTATTATTATGTTTTTTTCAATAACGTTTTAATTTCAATGCCTTTTTGTTACACATACTGGTTTTCGTAATACAGAAATGCACATTTGGAACAGAAATTTGCAGTGCAGCAAGGCACACATATTCTCTTGTAGTTGTGGCTTAAGACCTTTGGACTGACTGAAATCAACTCAACTGAAAGTAAATGCAAATTAGCTGAAGCAGAGTTTACAGAATCTCTCTTTTATCTCTCTTGTTGGATCAGGTCAGCCATTAGGCTTCTGTTCTTAAGCCCTCCATGATGATTGACATAGTTATTAATAAACCTCTAAAAATACTGTGCATGACCCACAATACATTCTAATTTTCCATCTAAAAAACTATTGCTGTCAGATAGCTGTATACTGGTATCAGTGATGTCAGTGAGGTGAGGCACCTGCACAAAGGATAGCACCCACCCCATCCACAGCCTGTTTAACCTGCTGTGGTCTTGCAACAGCAACTTCTCTATCTGTTGCCTGACCACCACCAAACAAAAAGCATCTTTTATCCTCAAGCTTTGAGACGTTTTTTTTCATGAACTTATTAATTAGACATTTTTTCATTCACTTTCTTTCTGTTTATTGTTCCTTTTCTAAGTGGAGTACAACTGCACTCCATCTGACAACCTTGTGCTGTAAACTGGAAGTTAAATGTTATTGAATTTTGAATGTAGATCTTTATAAGTTATCCACAGCTCAGACAGTCAGTAGAACCTAAAGCAGCTGCAGATGTGTAACAGTGCAGTTAAGGCTTCAGGATTACAGAGAAGAACAGAAAGAGCTTTAAGTACAGCAGGATGATCCAATCTGTCCTTCAGGAGGCAATGTCTTCCAGCTGCCTGTATTGACTGAGCAGATGAGAACTGGAAACCAGAATAATCACCACTCATTCCACCCATTCTGATGGAGATGGCAGGAAGCGCACACTCGACCCATAGAGCCTGTGAACAGGACGGAGACACCCACAATACACTGGATGGTGGGGGTTGTTGGGGCCTCAGGGTGCAGACAAGGTCTACTGTTCCACCAGACATAGTCCACCTGTTGGGTGTGTGTATATATGTGTGTTTGTGTGTGTGTGTGGGGAAGGGATTAAAATATAAATATAAAGTTAGTTTTCTTGAGTCATTACTCATGCTTCAGTTGAGCACACGTCCTTTAGAAACTCTGAGTGAAACCACTTTGTGCTGTCATATGACACACTAGAATGTATGATCAAAGCAGGAACTGCAAAAATCACACAAATTTGCAAATTCATTGTCTTTGTGTTTGTTTCAGAGCTTTAGCATTAAGTTACAATGTATCTAAGGTGTGAATTGTGTGAAATGTTTTTTCCAAAATATCCAAAAGATTTTAAAAGAAAGGGATTTTCCAAAGTGCAAAATGTTCTTTGGAGTTCAGTCTGTTAGGTGAGTGTTAGTTAAAAGAAAATTCCAGTTCATATCAACTTAGCTAACAACTTTTTTCTTTTTTTAAATTTTAGGGGTTTGGGTCATCATTCATTAAGCATTAATAGCACTGTAAAAGCTTAATGAAATAAAAATCTGAGATCTTGGACACAATGATGTTACTACAAAGGAGACATACATTATAAAACACAGCAGGCGATCAAGTTGTAAACCAAAATACACCTTTGTGTTAGACAAACTTCTAAGAAAATAAAAGTGAACCGTATATTACAACCCCAAATGTTTGTTGTAAATTTGTGCATTGGCTTCAGCTTTGACTCTCTGTACTCAATGTGATTTCTGTGGTTACTGTGGTTAGTATCTGTGTTTTTTATAAACATATAACAAAAACATAATATTCATACAAAAATACAAAAAGAAGTTGTGTATGTTGGAATAGTGAGCAGCTGACCTTTGCACATGATGTGGCACCAGGAAACACATGTCAGATGTTAAAGCTGATGATTTTCAGTTTCATGTGATCCCTTGTGCAAATCGAGTACAATCAAGTAGTAGGTTTTAATTTGCTGCTAAAAATAATCCCCAACAAATGCACTATTTAAGGTACATGAGGCTGTGAACTAAAATAGTGTTTTAGCAGTAAAGGTGAGAGTTCTAAATACAAAAACACACTGAAACACTTTTGTTCGGGGCAGTGTTTCTACATAACACCTTGCCATGCCTTCGTTTTTTTAGTTAGATGCTTAGCAATGTAGTTTGCAGAACATTTTATGCTTCACACAACACACACATAAAAACACTTTTTTGTGTGTGGTGATGACTTTCTTTTCACTCTGTGTGGTGGTGGAATCATCATTGTGGCATTTGGACAGAGTCATATTAGACTGCTGGCTTCATAGCACGGCACTGTGATGGATTGTGTTTGGTCTAAAAAGAAGCGTTTCACATTGGCTCCAGTGATGGACTGGAAGTATCACAGCTCTGTTGTTGTGTCTATGACTTCAGCTCTAATGACACATGTTGCTGCAAATTTGTTACCACAGAGCCAACTGTGAAGATGGACAGACTAAGAGTTTTTAATTACAATTGCAACAGACAATTTTCTAGTGTTTTACTTTTACTAGTGTTTGACAATTTCTGATGCATTTACACACCTGACCTGTTCAATTGAAATGACATTAGGTTTTTAGGTTATGGAATCAGTTATTGTGCCCTTTTCATTCTTAGTGTGCCGTTTATACAGTTTTCTTCAGGCTATTTCCATCTTGGTATCTTTATCTTTTTTTCTTTGGCTGGAGACTTTGCTGGCCCCTAACCCATTATTTTAAAGGTGGATGAAATTGTCTGTTCTAAAATGTGAACATGGTTCCATTCATTATTAGAGAGGTCTGTGTGTTTGAGAAAATGGATCTGTATCCCAGGAAGGTAGAGCTTTTCACAGCTAGCTTACTTTTGTAGAATTACAAAATACACTCAATACTCCAAAATAACACTGGGAATCTATACAGTGTATCCATGAAACAAAGAAAACCAGTTAGTGAATACGGAGATATAAAGTCACAGTGGTCTAGTTGTAGTTTAACACTAGGCTCAGCAAAGTGCAGGAGCAATGATTTTTGTGCTTAAGTCAGTGTAACCAAAAGGCCACAATTAAAAAGAATTGAAAAAGGTATTAAGGACATTTCTTTGGGTCTTTGTGGTGTGTATTTATTAGTTAAGGGAATTTATCTAAGACACACTGCATGTGTATTGTGCTTAGAGTTATCATATTCAACAAGGATGTGTAATGAAACATTATAATTTTAGCTAGTTAAGTTAAATCTGTTCACCTGTTTGTAACAAGTGGTAACTTTTCTTTGATACTCATTTAAGCTGGTTTCCTGTTTCAGTAAATCACATTCCTATGCGATTCCCATGTAACTTGAGTTATCTCCAAGGACCACACATATTTGTATGAAAGATTACTATTAATAAGTTACAGTTCTCTCCGCAGCAGAGAAGAGTATTCACAGTAGTTTAACATTGGTTTGAAAAAATTGAAAAAAATATGTATATATTTATATATATTATAGATTTGAAAGTGAGAGCAGCAGAGTGATGTGCCTAACATGACTGTGATGTTGTGCTGATAGAGTTAGTGCCATGGGATTGAATCAAATAAAGGCTTTTTCGTTGATATAGTTGTTTGGTTGTTTTGTTTTAGAGGCAGATAAAGTAGATGGACTCTGATAATTTAGGGTGTTTTTATGGAAATTGTTAATAAAAACAAATGACTGTTCATGTTATGAGGGTACACACCATCGGAGCATCATGGCTCCCCTTCTAAGAATGCTATGATAGGATATAGTTGAGTGTCCACATTCAGCATTCACTCTCTTTGATTGATTGATGTCAAACTGGATCTTCCTTAGCGGAAATTCACACAGCAGCCATCCATAGTCTCACATAAGATTTTACTGTGACAAGAGATTTCTTCACAAACATCTAAAAGTTTCATCTTCCACTCTGAGAGCTCAGGCAAAAGCATCAAGCATTCCCAGTTTCCTCCCTGTTCTTTCACACAGAGCCAACAATGCCTCCCATCAGCTGCTCAATCCATTCTCCTCAAGTCAACAACACTGAACCTGAGTGACAGAGGGCCTTATATGGGAACAGTGTGGAAAGTAATGGGTCAGTGAGTTTTTTAGTATAAGTCCTCATTTGGTTTCTGTTCTGTTTTTTTCCCAACATGGAGAGACACCATTAAAGAACATTTCCTAGAAAATCAGGTAAGCAATTTAAGACAGTTTAAATCAAAGTTAAAGTTCTATTTTAGAAAAGGATCTATATTTTCTGTTAATTTTTGCCATCAAGAATCAGATCCTCCATTAAAATACATGCACTATAAAATACAACAATCCAATCTGAATTAGAACATTCCATTCAAGAACATTCTATTCTAAGAAAGTTTTTTGTATACTAGGACCTTAAATCCTTTATGAGTAGACACTATTCCTTTTAGAATACAATATTTTATTCTAAATTATAAGATTACATGTAAGAACATTCTATTACTGAACATATTTTTTTGGAGAAGGACCTACATTTTAGGTTTGATCCCCATTATCCAGAAACCAGAAGAGAATCTGTCATCAATTTTAAATTAAATGGTCTAAATTAGTTAATTAGTTATTTTTACTCATCTGCTTAACACGTAGAGCACTTAATATATTTTAAAGTGCAGTTGGGGAATATTTGTTAAGCAGTCATAACAACATTACAATAATAAAAATTATATGAAGCTTAAAAATAAAAAAGGCCTAATTTTACTGTTGACACCAAATCAGTGTAAACTGTATTTACTTGATTGTTTCATCATGTGTTATTGAGGTTTGGCTCCTTTCACTTTGACCCACTTTCCCTCTCCCATTCTCTATTTCACCTCATTTGCTGACTGGCCTCCATCAATCACCTGAAAATGGGACTATGTGGAAGTCCTTTACATTCAGACACTAAGTGCACTGATAGGGAGCTGTCAATCACACAAAGGGAAGGAAAACAGCAGCCCTGTGCTTTGCCCAGGCCTAGAAAATATGAAGGCTTTCACAGTGTGCCTGCTGGTGTTATTTATTATTACGATATGTTGGACACAATTTTAAGTGAAAGGAGTTAGGTTAGGCAGTTTAGCAGTTAAGTTTTTCTAAGATTTCTAAGAATAAGAAATAGAGATAAAAAGGTAGATGAATGCAGAGAGAAAGACAGTGATGTAGAAAGAAAGAAGTAAAAATAGAGATTAAAACAGAGGAGAGAGAGTATTAGCAATTATTTTAGCAAAAGATTCCAGTTTTTAAGCGAATACTAGTTATGTATACACTTATGAGATTAATTGTTTATCTTGGCAAGCTCTTTTTTTCTACTTTATTTTGTTACTATGGAGTTGTTTGATTGGTTTCGGGGGTGTATGCTGTCAGTGCCAGTGCCATGGAAGTAAGCTTAGCATATTAATTAGCTTAGATGAGCAAGTTAACTGAAAAAGTAAGCACGCTGTGGAACCTGCATGAGGTTGTGGGCCCAACTCAACCACTAAGAGCATGAACTTTAAATTTATGTAAAGGTAAATAAGTTCAGGGTTAGCAGGGGTTAAAACGATTCAGGGACCATTTCCAAAGCATTTTAAAGTGCTTCTCACAAAATAAGAAGTCTACTTTTTCACATTTGTCACTAATATGACAACAAAGCAAAGTGAGGTGTGAGAAATGCGCACTGATGACCTACAAGCAGACAACTAGAACAGTCTGTTTCCCTGGTAATGTGAACATCCATGTATGTTAGCCTGACCAAGTATGAATACGTCTGTGTGTGTGTATTTCCTCCTGGAAGGAAACAGAGATACTGTGGGGCTCATGGAGTCCATAAATGCAGGTTCCCTTTGGTGGATGTCGTTTCCCTGCGTTACTAAACAAACAGGATGATCACTCACTTATCTCTGTGTCTCAGTGCCTTGAACTGTTATTTCAGACCTGACAGAGAAAGTCTTCATTAACTTATGTCAGTCTCAAGGTAGCAGCTCAAGGTTCCCTTTTCAATTCAGGGACCGTGGTCAAATGCATCCTGGGGGCCAGAGCGGGCAATGTAGAATCAAATTTGAAACTGCTGGCTAAGGCTAATCGTAGATTTGATATGATTGTTATTCAGGTCGGCGGTAATGACATTCGGTTACGCCAATCGGAGGTCACCAAAATTAATGTTGAGTCGGTGTTTAAATATGTCAAAACCATGTCAGACTCTGTAGTTTTCTCTGGGCCCCTTCCTAATGTGACCAGTGACGAAATGTTTAACAGCATGTCGTCATTCAACCGCTGGCTGTCGAGGTGGTGCCCAGAAAACGACACAGGCTTTGTAGATAATTGGCAGATGTTCTGGGGAAGACCTGGTCTTATTAGGAGAGATGGCATTCACCCAACTTGGGATGGAGCAGCTCTCATTTCTAGGAATCTGGACAAGTTTATTAGTCGACCTAAACCCTGACAACCCAGGGCTCTAATTTTGTATACCAGGCGCAGGCGCAGCGCATTTGCCCTGTGCTTCGCCTGCGCTGCGCCGATGGGGTGTGGCCAGCGCATTTTGCAATTTTCATGTATTGCACAGTCTGGCGCAACAGGGCGCACCCACGCCTCCGTCCCTCCCACTGGCGCAAGTGGCAAAGAGGGAGGAGAGGAGGCGTGAGTGGGTTTAACACAGCTGAGTGTAATCTTCACCGATCAAATGAACGCCTCTCCTTGCCTTTAAATGCGCTGCGGGCGAGGCATAGTGCCAATTGCACCTGGCCACCACCTTGGAGTAAGAAAGCAGCAGCTCCAGGCAACCAAACTTCTCCCAGGAGGAAACTGATGTGCTGGTCCAGGAGATCCAAGCTCGCAGTACCAGAATATATGGTAATATGAACAGACCTCCAGGGGCTGATGATGCAAAAACAGCCTGGAAGGAAGTTACTAATATTGTCAATCAAGCTTGCCCAGATATTCTGAGAACTGCTGCCCAATGTAAAAAACGGTCCAATGATGTCAGGAGAAGTGCCAAAAAAAGTTGTCAGAGCAAAGATGGCACAGTTACAATTACAATTTATTAGTTATTTTAATTATTAGTTACAACTAGTTACAATTAGAGCTGCCACCTTTGATTTGTGAAAAAACGAGACACTCAAACAAATGTTTGGGGCAGAGGGCTTGGCCACTATTACCAGTTCAGAGTGCCGCCCAGTCAGGATAGTAACTAGTATATCGTTTTTTCCTGCTGGTGGCT
>JAPZDZ010031187.1:0-12603 GCA_029783805.1 Acanthurus tennentii
CACGGCAATTGTGTTTTGTAACTGTGACATGTCACTAATTGCATCACAGGGTTAATTTTGTCTTGTTACTTTGAATTCTTTACTTTGATGTCTTGAAACTGTAACAACCCAATGGACTTTGATGTCTGGTAACTGTTACACACTAATGTTCTGTAACAACAGAATGTGACATCAACCATGGCTTCGTGATCACAGTCGAATGTTTGGCATCACTTCAAACTTTGAACTAGGCTTTATGACAGCATTTGTGACATAACAATAAAATGTGACATGGCTTGTGACGTATTAAGCTTTGTGACATCACAATAGAATGTGACATCAACCATGGCTTTTTTGACATCACAGTGGAATGTTTGTCATTGCTTCTAAAATTGAACCTGGGGACATCACATTTGGCTTTATGATATCATAATATAATGTATCATAAACCTTGGCTCTGTGACATCAGGAAAGAATGTGTGGCATCACTTGCAACATCGCAGTTGGCTTTGAAATACAACAATACAATGTGACAGAAATCTCGGGTCTCTGACATCACAAAAGAATCTTTGGCATTATTTGTAAAATCAACCTTAGCTTTGTGACATTATTTTAAAATGTGATATGACTGATATGAAACTGTGCTTTTTGGCAAAACTTATTACATCATAGAGAACATTGTGACATTACTTGTGACATCAAAATAGAATGTGACATCAACCTTGGCTTGTTTGGCAAAACCTTTTACATTGAACATGGCTTTTTGACATCACTTGTGACATCACAATAGAACGTGACATTACTTGTGACATCACATTTGGTTTTGTGACATCACAATAAATTGTGACATCAACCATTGCTCTGTTACATCACAGTGTAATGTTTGGAATTACTTCTAGCAAATATCTGGCTTTGTGACATCAGCTGTGACACCACAATAGAGTGTGACATCAATCTTTGTGTTATGGTTCTGATTTTGTTGTTTGTGGGTTGGTGTTAATCCCTCTCTCCCCCTCCCTTTTCAGCAGGCTTCCACGCAGAGAGGCAGGCTGATTGGCTCAGGAGCAAAGATCACAAGACACACCTGCTCTTCATTGTCAATCAGGCTTCTATATAAACCTCTCAAACTAAGACTCCTGTGCGAGACGATTGCATTCGTGTCCGTGTGCTGTGTTCCTTCGTTCCTGACTAAACTCTTGTGCTGTTATCGTGCCTGTGATTTTGTCTGCCTTCCAGTGAGTTTTGTAGTCCTGGGTTTTTCGTTCGAGCTTTTTGTAAGTCTCGTTTTTTTCCCCTTTCGGGTGATTTTTAGTTGATACTTTTGCCATTGTGGCTTTTTGTGTTTTTGTATAGTTTTTTTTTAGTTTTTTCGATTTTTTCGCCATAAGGGTTTTTTTTGTTGTGCTCTGTTGTTTAATAAATCATTGACTTTTGAGACATCTCTGCATCTGGCTCCTGTTCTGAGTCCATTTCGTAACACTTGGCTATGTGTTATCACTATAAAATGTTACATTTCTTTTTACCTTAACCTCTGGCTTTGTGAAATCACAATAGAATGTGTGACATCACTTATCCAAACAATCTGGCCTTGTGACTTCACTTTTTGCATCACAATTAAATGTGACACAACAGATGATACAAATCTTGGCTTCACTACGTCAACTGTCACATCACAACAGAATGTGGTATGAATTCTGAAATCACAATAAAATGGATGAAATCACTTCTGACATCAACATTGCCTTTGTGACATCACATGTGATTTCAAAAACAATGTGTGAACATACAGGTGACATCAAAAGTGGTTTAATTACATCACCTGTGACATTACATGTGACATCACATTTGGCTTTGTAATATCACAACAGAATGTGACTTCTTCCAGTAACTTCTTCCATTAATCCCTGACTTTGTGACATCATAATAGAATGTGTAACACCACTTATAAAAACAATCTGGCTTTATGACATCATTTCTGACATCAAACTTGACTTGATGACATTACGTGACATCACAAAGAATGTGACATTACTTGTGGCATTACATTGAGCTTTTTGACATCACATTGGAATGTATGAAATCACTTCTGACACCAAAAATTGCCTTTGTGATATTCTATGTGACATCACAATAGTTTGACATCAGTTCTGGTATAAAAGTTGGCTTTGTGACATTACTTGTGACATAATTAAATAATGTGTAATTTTAAAGGTGAAATCAAATAAAATCAAATCAGTGACATCACCTGTTACATCACAACAGAATGTGACATCATGTGTCACATCACATTTTGCTTCGTGACATCACAATTGAATGTGACCTTACTTGTGACATCACAGTTTGCTTTATGACATCACAACAGAATGTGATATGACTTCTGACATCAAGCCCTGGCTTTGTGACATCATAATAGAATATGTGACATCACTCATGAAAACAAAATGGCTTGATGACATCACATTTGACATTATGATTGAATGTGACATCACTTATTACATCTTATTAGGCTTTATAACATTAAGTGTAACAATACAATGGAATTTGACATCAACCTTGGCTTTGTGTTATCACTATAAAATGCAACATGACTTCTGACCTCAATCCCTGGCTTTGTGACATCACAATAGAATGTGTGACATCACTTCTGACATCAACCCATAGATTTGTGCCATCTAATTAGAATGTGTAACGTCACTTATGAAACCAATTTGGCTTTATGACATCCCTTTTTGAAATCAATATAGAATGTGACATCACTCATGACATCAAAATTGGCTTTTTGACACTACTTATGATGTTAAAGTTACTTTGTGACATCACCTATGATATCACAATTGAATGTATGACATCAGATGTGAGTTCAGTCAGCTTCATGACATCACTTGTGACATCACAATACTACAGTACCATGTTTAAAGTCATTTATTTCTGCTTTTGCAAATCACAAATTTGTGTCCCTCTAAGTTCTTTAACATGCAGTATTAATAAGATTATTATATTTGAATGACAAGTAAGAAGAAAATAGACAAGGGATATTTGCAGTTCTGACTGCACACTCATCCCATAAAAGCCTACATGGAAAGATTTTTTTTATCAACATTGGTTCCCTTAGGAGCCGCAGTTGTCTATGCAATCAGCAAACACTTGGGGCCCAGCGCAAACGCTGTGCGCCAGTGGCACAGGTGGCATTGCTATCTTACACCCAGCACAAGTGTCATTTTTGCCACTAGTGCACAATAGCAAATCCAGTTGCACTAGTGGCAAGGGGCACACAAGAGGTCTGAGAGTGAGGGCGGAATGAAGGCGTGTCTCATTTGCTATCTTGTACCTGGCGCACTGAAGTCAACTTTAGTGTTCGTGTCAGCATACTTATTTCATCAGAAAAACAAGGATTAAATAATAATTATCTATAACATGAACCCAGAGCCAAGAGTTCTGCCTCCTCACTTTAATTCAATATCAAGCAGCTGAAAGAAAAACAGTCCTTCAACCATTAATTACCATATGTATTTCATCCACAAAATGAATTTAATTTTTAGGTGTGTGGGTGTGTGCCATCTGTTCACGTTTGTGTAAGATAGCAATGCACCTGCACCACTGGCGCAGGGCGCAACCAGTCTTTAAAGGGAATGAAAGCTGATTCTGTGATTGGTTAATGCATTTTCGGCCAAAGAAACACCCATGAAGCACCCATGTGTTGATGAGGTGATTCTACACAGCTGATAGGACTATCTACTGTGCGCCATTGGTGCATTGGGTGGGGAAGAGCAGGATACCTCTGCTGCTCCTGGAACAAGACGGCAAAGGCTGACCTGGACAATCCTCTGAATAAATTAAAACCCCTGCGCCATGCGCCCTGTGCTTGCACCAGGCGCAAGTGTAAGATAGGGCCCTTGATGTTGTTGCTCAGTTTTGAAGGAAGAATATTTTCAGTTTGTGGTGGTATATGAAACCAAAACTCTATTTGTCACTCTGTTATCTTCAAGAGTGCCTAGCATTGTGGAATCATGCATTTTCCATTTTCCTTTTCTTTATTCATCTTCCTCTTCTTCATCTCCTTCTGGCTACTTAAATGAGTTAGAGATACACAACAATGCCCCCTTCTATTTCTACAACAGACTACTATCATAACAGATTTCAACTCGCATTTCATTGTGTGCCCTGAGCTGCAGAATGACAATTAAATGAACCCTCAACCTATAAGAAACTGTGGCTAAGGAATTAATCATATTAACTTAGAGTGTGGTTATATGGATATTGTGCTTTTAATTTATCAGTGTTCTACTAACACCAGACTAAGACCCTTTTTTCTACTTGCATATACTATAACACAGAGTTCAGCTAAGCCTGATGGAATGTCATCGGTTTAAATGTATTTGGCAACCAAAATAACTGGGAAAATGACATTTTGAACTGCTGGAAGTGCTAGATGAAAGGTCAAGAGATCACAGAGTTATAAGGATTCAATCTGTGGGGACCATACATTTCTGTACCAACTGCAATGCAAATCTAATATTAATTTAAACATTTGATTCTGAACCGAAGTAGTGAACCCTGTCACCTCATAATCATTGCTGCTAGTATGGCAAAAAGAGCAGAAAGAAAAGATTTTTTTCTTTTTTTCTTTCTACTCTTGCCAATTCCAATTCCAGTGTCTCTCCTTAACCCAATCCTCTGAATCCTCACAGACAATATCTCATGTGACATCTCTGTCTGTGTCTGAGTGCAGGAGAGTGTGAAGGCTCTGATGCTAAAATGCTGTAGGAGTTAGACAGCACTTAGAAATCACTTTTCCTGCAGAAAAGAGCATCTCTGTGGACAGTAAAGTGTGTGGCTGATTTTTTTTTACTTTGTGTAGTGTCAAGTTTCTGTTTTTCACTCCCTCTTTCAACAGCCGCTCTGTTGGACCAAATTAATATATTTGGAAATCACCACATAGCATCATAAGACGAATAAGTATGCTTTTTAATGACTGGTTAAAAACATATTCATTTGTATTTAAAAAGATCATTTTGTCAACTCTTTTCATGTTTGGTAGGTTTTTCTTTTCTCCAATTCACAGTTTCACTATCATTACCATTTCAATGTCACAGTATGTGATTGAGTTCTTACCTCTTTGAAAATCTGCAGAGCTGCAGAACTGAAGTGTGCATAATGGGCTCTGAAAAACACCGCAACATAGCACTCAAACTCTCACACAGCGGGACAGCCCTTACACACTTAATGGGAGTTTGTGTCAAAGTCTATAAGACACTTATCCAAAAGCTGCATTTACAGTATAGGGTATGACTTGATTTAACTGAAGTCTACTTGATTTCATATCCAGCTACTTTTTCCCACTTCCTTTTTACCTACAGATAGTTCTCCCTGCATCATAGGATTGATCATCCTACTGATGCTATTTCTCCTTCATATTTACAACAGTTAGAAACCAGCGTTTCAGAGGGCTGCAGACTTTATGTGACTAATTTTAACTTGTGCTGTATATTTACTCCTAAATTGATTCATTTCACAACTAACCTCTTCTCCACTTGCATTCTCCCTTCACTTTGCTGCTCTCTTTCTCTTTTGCTTAACTGCACACTTGATATACACATAGGAGCTATGCTTCTCTTACAACTGGGTATGAAAGGCATGGTGTACGTCACCTTTTAGTATTGGCTGACCTTAAATGAAACCTTGACCAAGATGAAATAAAAAAAGGGTTAGGGTTAGGGTTAGAAGAAAAACTGACCTAAATAGATGGTCAAACCATTTTAACTTACAGGTGATAATTACAACACATTAACTACAAATAAACATAAGACAGGTACTTTGTTTCTACTCAATATATTGGGACAAAGCAAACATCTTAACTCAATAAGCATAATTATCTTTTCAGACCATCCAAAACTCTTCCTCCCAAATGCCTTTTCTTTGGCAGAATCAGGAATACTTCAGGGTCCAGTAGTGAGCACTTAACACTTTCTATATTTTCAAGCACTAAAACGGAAACTCCACTAGTTTTGCAGAGCAGAGTGTGTTTCCAAGTATAGATCAGTACTACTGTAAGTGTGGAAAAAAATGTATAAAACCTGTTGTGGCTCCAGAGGGAGCTGTAGTAAATGACCTCAAGTGTTGTCACCTAAGTCAGGGTCTGCTGAGGCTGAAGGCTACAAGTTAGAAAAATGAAAAAATCTGGGAGTGTGAAGGCAGAAAGAATAAGCTTACCAGGCCTCTACAGCCACTCTTCATCTCTGCTGCAGGCTGGTGGCGTGAGGCTATAGTAGCCTCTACTAAGAAACCTAAATATCAGACAGAACTGTCTGTAGCTGAATTGCATTGTGGGTAGTGTAGTGACCAGGGTTATTTGACAAGGAAAAATGGTGTGTGGAATTAAAAAAACAACACCTGTTTCACATAATTAAGATGGTGATTGAGTAAAAATCTCATCTTTATCAGGACACCAGTGATATTCCACTGGACTTCTTGCTCTCTGACAACTAAACCCTTAGCAATTCACAATCTGGAATTGTGATCTGAACGATATCATCAGCAATCTGGACTTGTTACAATTTAATCTAGGAGGACCCAAATGCAGAACACAGACAAACTAATAAAGTGGCAAAACAGGGTTTATTGTCAGGAGGATGAATGTGGATGGAGGGGAAAATCCAGGAGTCAAGAGCAGAGGAGAGTGGGTGGCTGGCTGGCCGGCTGACTGGCAGGCTGGCAGGCAATGATCCTGAGACAGAGAATGGACAGGGTTAGTTTCAATCACAAACATGAGAAAATCTTAACTTAAACCCACAGTTTAAGTTGGCCTGACTGGTTGGTCTGTACCGAATAAATGACACAACAATCTGGCGAAGACTGGAAAGAAGAGCCGGTGTTTTAAGTTGCAGAGTTGATTAGTGAGTGGATTTCAGGTGAGCAGCAGGGAGCAGGTGAGTAGAATGATTCTGATCAGGAACCTAGGAGAGTCAGAGGGAGATGCCACACCCACAGCACAGGCACACAGAGACAGACAGGGGGAGGGGGGAAATAGAGAACAAGGGAACAGAAAATGGAGGCACGGCCAGGGCCATGACAGGACTCACAGAAATATACATGGAGAATACATAATACTTATCGGTGAGAAAAACTTATTTTGTTCAGTGATTTTTTTTTTAAAACTCCACTCTTTAAAGTCACACCGTGTTCTACATACAATCCCTTACCTTCTCTTGACTGTGAAAACTCTGTATGTCTAAAGTTGCTGGATAAAGGTTGACAGAAAATGACATAAAAAACTGTAATAGGTACATACTAAACCAGAAACCTGATCATGCTTTACAATAAGATTTAAATTAAGTTGAAATGTCAATGACTCTTGGATTACAATATGTGTGTGCCAAGGGACGGGAGAAACAGAGATATATCTCTACAAGAAAGCAAAATTTTATGGACATTAAATCTAGTTTAAATCTTGCTCTCTCTGCACACACCATGTGCATGTGCAAGGTCAAAATATGAAACACAAGATAATGTGTCACAATCTGCTAGGCCATATTGAGACATAGCACATCCTGACACAATATCTTGTGTTTCATATCTTGACAGCTCTTTAGACTAGGAGGCTGAAACCTGGATGGATTTGTCCCTGTGCCTCCACGAACACTCCCTGTAAGTTTCAACCTCCTAGTCCAAAGCATTAAGGAGTTATGGCCTCTGACAACTTGAAATACCCTGGCCTCTGCACTAAGGTATTTGCAGTAGACAGGTCTGGAGAGGGGGACCCAGCTGGAAGTCTCAAAAGGAATGACAGCCTGTTCCTTGGCATGTACAGCCATATAGGGCCCTGTTCCTGTTTCCTTTATGCAGTCCTGGGAGGGAGAGCCTGCTGGAAGAGCCAGGCTGCCCCAGGAATGAGAGCCTTTTCTGGGTAATGCACAGTCTTCTAGGGCCCCTAACCCTAACCCTAACCCTAGCCCACATGGGGGTGACCCAGGCCAACTATTTAACTATTCTTTTACAGGGAGGATGTCCTTCATTTTCACACCATATATTCTGCTTGTAGAGAGGATGACAGCCCTAAAATTTCATCTTCCTAGCACATTCCATCACAAAGCGTGGAGTGACCTTTTGACCTCTGAACTTTGGGAGGCCGTAACTTGGAAACGCAAAAGGTAAGGGGTGAGCTGTTCCAGAAAGCTCTAAATGAGCTCTGTAACATATGTGAAAATCAGACCCCTATTGCAAAGTCTATTTTTCCATCCTGATTGAGTTTTCTGCAGCCAGGCCGTCTGGAAAGCATTCAGCCCTTTCTGCTCCTGCTCAATCAAATGAATAAAAACAACTCGGTCAGACTGGGTCATAGAGCCACAAGCAAGGTGTCGACAGAAAGGGCCAGATGAGCTAAGCCAGGGCGTCTTTGAACAAAGCTCCAGCCCCTTCCTGTCCAGAGCTAGGGGGCACCAAATGTTGAGATTTTTCACCTCATTAAATGCTATATCTCCTCAAGGGAAGCAGCCGGGGATGTGGGCCAAACAGCACTGGAAAACTCTCAGAGAGCTCTATAACATATGTTAGCACCATCTAGGTGGCGCTGTTCTGGAGCAAACTCGGCAACCTAAGGGGGTAGAGGCACGGGAAGTGGTGCGCCTGAAAGCCCTCGATTACATGAGTGCAAAAGTGCCCTCAGTGCCCTCTTAACTCAAGTACTTCAGGTGATGGGGAGGTAAATCTTACTGCCATAATTTCATTTATTGAATGGATTCCAAAATTTAATCGATGTGAAACATGCGGCCCAAACTGAGTTTGAGGCCCCTTTTGGGGTCCTCTCCGTTGGGTCTCTATCTCATTGTTTAGCCAAATGGGCCCCCAAAAGACTGTGTGGAGTGACCTTTTGACCTCTGATCTTTGGGAGGCCGTAACTTGGAAACGCAAAAGGTAAGGGGCATAGGGCGAGCTGTTCCAGAAAGCTCTAAATGAGGGATGTGGCACAAACACCACTGGAAATCTCTCAGTCTTCTGGATGAAGAGCTTTTCAGTCCTTCCTGGATGAAACCATGCACCGTCGTTCTGGTGCTATAGTGCAAACTCCTGGACATTAGCCCCACATGACAAGTTCTAGCAAACATCCAAAGAGAGATCCAGACATATGTCCCACCCTAAAGTGGGAGTACAAACTCATCATTGTCATTATCATGTTGTGTCTGAAAGGGCCTTTAGATGTTTTAATGGTGCTACTTTTACTAATTTCTTGCCTTCATGCTCTATTTTGTTATTTTTAGTTTTATAATATTGCTGTGAAAATAAAATGCACCATTATTATTAATTTATAACCTGAGTCCCTTTTTTAAATGAATTATATTAACCATTGCTGCCTGAAAACCAATAACACAATTAATAGCCTACAATTTTGCCTTCTGACAATAGGATTGAACTTTACATACTTAGCTGTACCTAAAGTTAGAGTCAAGTTTTCAAGAATTATAACAACCACTGACTCTCATCAGTATATCACACCATACTTTGGCCCCTTTACTATGCATTTTGGACAACTCTGATAGGTAGCTATTGTGAGCAAAAGGAAAACAGGAGAATGGTGAAATAGTTTTAACATTTGACTTTTTCTATCATTTTCCATGTGTTTTCTATGACTGACAAATTGGTTAACCATTTTCCAGGTTTTCCAGGATGAGTGAGAACCCTGACAGTCTTTAGCGCTAGGCTAGGCCTTGAGGATGGAGAACCTTTCAGCCCTTCTTGGATTAAATCAACACAATCCATTCCTAGAAGGTGCAGTAACATGAATACCTGAACATAAGCTAAATATGACGGGTTCGTACATGCTACTGGACCTGTTCAAGCTATTTTTTGGTAATGACATGGTTCAGTGCCAGATTGTTGGCTTCCAAAACCTAAGTGAGGAGGCCAGGGTACCTGAAGTGGACAGAGGCCATAACTTGACAACCCTTTGCTCTAAGAGGCTAAAGCCTGGTGGGATTGGTCCCTGGGCTTCCAGCAACAGGCCCTGTAAGTTTCAGCACCATAGCCCCATGAACTCTGAAGATATGGCCATACCTGTCCACTTCCAATACCTTAGTGCTGGGTCCAGGGTACTGCAAATGGACACGTCATAAAATTGAAGTTTCTCCAATCAGCTTCAAACTCTTCACAGAAAACAGAAAAAACTTTGAGTTGCAAGGCTAACTTCCCTTGACAAGGGAATAGAGCCACAGAACATGAACAGGTTGTTATAAATTGTCTATAGGACAATACTTTTCATTGACTCCTAAAGACTCCCAGCATGCTGATGGTTGGGGGCAAAGGATGGAAGGACCAGAATGAGTGTTAAGGAGCTGTGTGAGATCGATGACCTGGCCACAGATTTGGTATTGGACTCTCTGCTGGGTTTCAGCACCCATAAAATGACCATCACTCCTTCACCAGTGATCAAGTGTTGGGGTATTCTCAAAGAGACCCTGCTGAGCTTTCAGCATATGCATGATTTCAACGTGACATTCGATGCACTGCTGATGACAGAGGGCAAACTGGGCAGTATTCTCTAAATTCTCTGGGAAGCCATCATCAGGAACTGCTGAGGCAACATGTCTATTGCTACCTCAGTGCCTTCCTGTTGGACAGTGGTGTCAAGATAGAGTCCAGTATCAGATACTATTCTGAGACCAATGGAGCAAAGATAACCTCAACAAGGCACTGGTTTCCAGGACAGCTTGTCGAGGTCCTGCTGGGCTGCATGGCAGAGTTTAGTCCCACTGACAGTGCTGTGCTGAAGGCTGGAGTCAATGACTTCAGCGTGATGTATTCCTTGTGCAAATGCTGCAATCAGCTCTGGCTTGGGCCTGCAAATTTTATTAACCTTGACTGCAATCCAAACTGCAAGTACGTTGCTTGCAAGTTCTCTTCTCTGATTATGTTGTATTCGTCCTTCTTCTTCTTCTTCTTCAGCAGATTGCATTCTTAAATGTATTTTTCTATATGTATCTTGCCATGTTTTGTAGAAATCTTAGCCCATGATGGAGGACATCATAATGAGCATGCCATGCTTGTTGGCTACATAATGGGCTATCTGTCCATGCTCACCGGACACAGATCCATTGTACTCACTACAATGACCAAGGAACATGTGGAATCATGGCAAGAGGTTCCAAGTTCTGGTTAGTATTTATTTAGCAGTGGTGGGTCCAAGTAATGAAGATTTCATTAGTTAAATTAACATCGGTGTCTTTGTTGAGGTCAGCATTTCATAGTCACATAAGCTACACACACCAGTCATTAGTGACTTGTTCTGCTCATTTAAAGTCCACCTATCCACAGAAATATACAATTTTTTTGCATTTTATATCTTAAGGTGGATGACCTCACAGTTTTGTGGTCTGCAAGCTGCATTTTCCCTTAACAATGAGGAGTTTATGGCAAGTGTTGTAAGTCATGCCAAGATAGCCAGAATGTGTTCCATACAATACTCGGCAAGCAAATTCAGAAGCCGTTAAACTTTCTCCATCTGTCTTGGGTGGATGCTGGAATGCAGGGGACTGTCAGCTTCAACAAGATCTGGAGCAGCATCTCTACTCAAGTAAAAACTTCATATATATTGGAATCTGGGCATAGATGAAAATTTGGAAGTTGGAGATCAATGGCATTAGATTACAATTTGAAAGTTGGAATCCTCAAAGGTATGGGCTAGAATTCAAAGTGAGATTATGTTGATGTTTACAAGTAAGTAGAAGTAACAAATTTGGTGTTCACACATTTTAGAAACTGTTGAGTGGATGTCATAAGTTTATTGAGAGCGTTGTCAAAACTGTGGAGACACAGTTGCTAAAACGACTGTTTTCATATCACATTTCTTAAAAATTTCTTTGTTTGGGTTTCCACGCCAACCAACACCTCTCTGAAAAGGAGAGGAAGCACGTAGCAAAATATATGTGCCATGACTCAAGCACAGTGGAACAATTTTATGTCGCTCTGCCCAACAAAGTGACAAGGTATGAAATGAGACAGCTGCAAATGAAAGCCCTGCAGAGTGCTATTGCAAAGCCCTCTCCAAATGATGGAAGTGATGAAATGACCTCATCTTAACTGATACACTGGAGACGAGCTCTACTGATGAGGAACCTGTGTATGATGATTGTCCAGAGTTAAGCTCTTCAATATCTGATGAGTTGAGAAACCAAGATGGCAGCGAGTGCACTCTGTCCTAACAGAACAGTGTTTTCGTGTTTTTCATGTCGTTTGTCAGTGTGTGATTGTTCATCCTCGTCGCGCCTTCACATCTCAAGGCGCACTTATTCCCCTGAGTTTCTGCCCAACATCTGCAGACCTTAATTCATAGACATAAATCCAGCGGACGCGGAACAGCTACGTGACTGCGGTTTGCTCCAGAGGCCTGCTCGACCCCTGACCCCCACCCCTGCATCCAGCCCACAGTGGAGGTGCCATGGGTGGAAGCAGAAGAAGCAGCATGAGGAAGCAGAAGAGGGGTAAGCGCGGAGGTATCCGGGCTAGATTAGCCGCAAGCCCACACTGGCCGGCTATCCCTACCATCACCCTGGCCAACGTACGCTCGCTGGACAATAAACTGGACTATATCCGTTTACTCTGGACATCTTCCAAGACTGTGAGTGAGTGTTGTGT
>JAPZDZ010031247.1:0-12600 GCA_029783805.1 Acanthurus tennentii
TTTAAATGTTTATGTAAACACATTTGACATGTAGATAACTAAAAATGTATAAAATACATCAACTGACGTTTAACCGGAATTCGCCCAACAGTTATGACGGGAAAATGCAGTAAATCCGTCTCGGCCGAAGTGTCCGATCATGGACCATAGTAGCATGCTAGTGTCCGGTTGTGGACTTTTATCTGACCTGATTTCGGTGAAACAACCGTCGGCTTGGATGCTGCGTTCGAGACCACTCGGAGGTAAGGTTCACGCTACAGGTTAACTTGGTGGAGAAAAACGAAGTGTGGCATATTGTCACTATTTGCTGAACACTGAAAACATATACAGCAGCAATTTATGCATATTTTCGAAGATGAATATATGTTTAATTTCCGACCTGTAATTTCCGACTTTAACGCTGTTCATTGTTCAATTCATTTTCTACAATTCTGAGCCCATTTTTTCCCTGAGTTGTATTAAACAACATCAACTGTTGCTAGATCTCAACCACTATATGTACCCATAGTTACGGTTGCTAACGTAAGTTTGGACAGTAGCAGTTTGAGGGAGGGGCCTGGCAAGTTTTTCTTGAGTTTTTTTGTGGGTTTTTTTTCCTGAATCACAGCCAAACGCCGGAGATCCGGCACAGTGCCGGTATACTTTAAGCCCTGATATTGTCATAAATCTCTTTTCCAATTAGGCACATTTGCTTGGCCGAAGAAAGACATTAAGTATCTAGGTATAACATTTCCCCCTTTGCGACCTGATTTGATCAAAATAAAATTTGACCCCCTATTGGATAGTTTGTGGGCTGATATGGAGCAGTGGTCTCCACTTGATCTCTGTGGGGCAAGGTAAATATTATTAAAATGAACTGCACTCCAAAATTTAATTATCTGTTGCAGGCTCTCCCAATCCGCATCCCTTTACATTATTTTAAACAATTTCATCCACTTTGCAATAAATTCCTGCAGATGCCAGTTGATAGAGGAGGCCTTGGTGTACCAAACTTGCTATTTTACCAGTATGTTTTCACACTTAGACATACGGTACAATGGTTTCAGCCCCCAGAGAGAGCTCCCCCATGGTTTCACCTTGAGAGTGCCATTTGCACCCCTCTTGCCCCCAAAAAACTCACTACAGTCAAGCTTGCCCCACCAAAGTGATCACACCCTATTTTGTCTCATATCCAATGGGTCTGGAGGAGAGTCGCTCAGATTTTCAAATTTGATCCCTATCTCCACAGGTCAGCTGGTATCTGGTTGAAGAGGTATCACAGTTCTTGGGGACTTACATCATGATGATACATTACAATCTTTTGAGACACTCAAATAGGAATTTAGCCTTCCACACACCCAATTCTGGAAGTACCTACAGCTAAGACACCAACTAATACAAACGTCTGGCCCCCCCTCAATAGCCCCACTTAGTGCTGACATTCTGGAAATGGTCCTAAAAATATCTGGACATGGTCACAAAGCTGCTGCTTACTACTCTAGGATCCTTAGGGCATCAGAACTCAGTAAGTGGTCCCTTAAATCATCATGGGAAGCTGACTTACGGGAACCCTTTACAGAGGCAGAATGGGGTTGAATTTTAAGGAAAGGAAAAAAATATCAAGAGAATTGCGCACAAGATTGATCCAGTTCTAAACAGAGTCTACTAGATTCCATCCAGGCTGCATAGAGTGGGTCTAGCTGACACCCCAATGTGCTGGAGGTGACTTCATAAAGATGGTATTTTAGTACACATACTCTGGAGCTGTTCCAGGGTTCAGGAGTTTTGGCTGGGGATACACTCCACTGTAGAAAAAATTACTGGCCAGGATATTCCCTTCACTCCCAGTCTGTTGATTTTAGGTGACCCCTCTGCTCTGGGTAACCTGGCTCCACCACTTGCAGACTGGACAAAGACTGTCCTTATGTTAGGCAGAAAAATGCTAGTTAAAGAATGGAAGGCCTCCTCAGCACCAGTTTTATCCTCATGGTTCACATCTCTTGGGCAGCTTGCTGTACTAGAACGATTATCATACAGGCTTCTAGACAAGGTGGAAGAGTATGATTTGAAGTGGGGGCAGTATCAATTATTTCTATTGTCTGACTGATGACGTTTCCAACTCAGAAAAGAGAAAACTTAAACTACAATATTTATGTAAACAATTGTGGGAATACTGTGGTAGAACTCAACGAGAAACTGTCAATTTTTAAGCCACCTGAGCATTATTATTAATATTATTATTATTATTATTATTTGTGTGTGTGTATAACTCCAGACTTTGATGCACTGGCAAAAAAAGGAGATCAACAACACTGTTCCCACTGAAAATGAATGGGAGTTTATCTACTGTGTTATTACATTAATACATTTGGAAAACAATTTGTACAATGAACCCTGCACATTGATGCTTTGGTGCCTGTTCAAGGCCAAATCTTTTCATGTAATGGTTGTTACATTTAATTTATATAAGCTCACACAAACACACCATCTTTCTATTCTGGCCCGGCCCCTTTGTCAAACTTTAGAAATCATTGTGGCCCGCGAGTCAAAAAGTTTGCCCACCTCTGGTATAGGATCTAAGTATGATTCTACTGTCACACAAATGAGTACAAGAAGATGTCAGTTGAATAGGCAGTCTGTCTGGCCCAGAATTGATTGGCTGTTCCCAGTGCTAAAAAATGTGGCTGTGGTCTGAGTTGAACTCAAATGTGTCCTCAATGCATCTCTTTGCAATTAATAGAGTAATCAGATTGCGCACTTTTGAAGCACATGCATGTGTGAAAATGCATGACTACATGTGTGTGTTAAACTGTAAAACTGTTTTACATAATGTAAGTGTAAA
The DNA here is from genome assembly GCA_029783805.1 of Acanthurus tennentii. Taxonomy (NCBI): domain Eukaryota; kingdom Metazoa; phylum Chordata; class Actinopteri; order Acanthuriformes; family Acanthuridae; genus Acanthurus; species Acanthurus tennentii. Next base: position 2,822 of record JAPZDZ010031247.1, read on the forward strand.
AGCCACAACAGGAATGCAAAAGCCATTTTAGAATTTTACAATTAAGCTCCAACTATTGCCAGTGTCTCTGGTGAAAGAAATTTCAAAGTGAAACTTTGTTTACTTGATAACATTAACTATGACTTAACACTCTGTGATTAATTACTGAATCATGTATTTGTGTTGTGGCTTTTACATCCATGTAGTGATCTCTGGAATCGTGTTGTGCCTTTTGCATTTGTGTTTTTTATTATAATGTGGTTGTGTTCTCTCTTTTGCAAAGTGTGTGGATATGTACTTCATCTGATATGTCCCTGCCACCATACTAAACCACTGACTGCCACTGTGGTAGGCTAGTTCCACTTTACAATAGTTACTTTGTAGAAAGTTTTCTTTTAGTTTCAATTCCAAATGGTCTCACACATTTAACTTTCTGTATGTCATTGCTGCACACACACAGGGCATCACAGGAGAGCGGTGAAGTGACAGATCACCAAAGCTGAACTGAACTAATGGTAAGCTTGTAGTTACTGTAAGTGCATTAAAAACTTCACAAGTTAAAAGCTAAAAGTCCATTAACACCTTTTCGACTTGTATAAATATGAACATGTAAAATGCTTTATTTTAAATTTCTCTGTCTGTTTTTAAAGTTTCAAGCTCAGCACACTTAGCCAATGGCTAATGTTAAATGTCACAAACAAGTCAAGTTTGTGTCTGACATACTGCATGTATGTCTTTGAACAGTTTAGCTTATTTTGCTACAAATCTAAAATCTGGGAAAGTCTTATTTACCACTGCTGGCTGAGAGAACCAGCTTACGTTTTTGCTTTAGAATAGAAAGCTCAGGAGTACTTATGTAGTTCAATAAATACCCTTAAAGCACATAGTTTGTTATCCAACCCTCGTGACTCCAGCATATACTCCAGCACCTAAACCCACAACAGATGCTACCTCTATTCGCTCATGCCAGGCTAAATATGCTAAATATACAGTAAAGCAGCTCTAACAATTCACTGGGTTTTTACTTGGTCAGATTTTAGGTATGGATGAAGACTTTTGTACTCATTTCTGTAGCTAACAACAGAGCAATTAGCATGATTTGCCTTTACATTTAACATCTTTGTTGCTTTACAGGAGCCCCTAGCCAACTAGCTAACGTCATGACGGTGGGGTAAATGGTATCAACCACTGCTAGTTTGATGATGAAAAAATTGTCATATTCTTGACAGGTATATACAGCATCTTTCTACAATTAAATTGTTGCTTTATTACAGTTTGTATCAGATAGTTAGGCATTTTCTTTCAATGTAACAAGCAACTCACCCCGTACAGCACTGCTCAGGTTGCCAGTGTAAATGAGGTTCCCAGCTTCAGAATGAGTTGCTGTGGAGAGACAACAGGCTGACAAACAGTGAGACAGTACCTGTGGGAAGAAAAAAAGGAAAGCATGTGATAAATGCCAGCTCTGGCAAAATTCAACTTCTCTGTTTAGAATACTCTAAAAAGTATGTTGTAATGAAATGCCAAGTATTCATTTTCTACATAATATTATTCTAAGTGAACAAATTGTAAAGCCAGTACTCTCATTGCATTCATCAAAACACATTACCTTGGACACAATTTTCACCCCTCCTTTTTTGGTCATATGCACAGAACCACCAAAACAGAATGATACCAATTATTTTGCAATATACAAAGACTTCACAAGCTTTAACTTGCAAATTTCCTGAACCAAATAAAAAGGGCATAAACAGATCTTACACGAGACCTATAATCTTGTAGTCAATATAGTTCCAATACCTAACTACAAGTAAAACTAAGTACTCTAATATTACAGCCAGTGTAAATTATTTAAAGGTAGCTATTTTCAAAAAAATACAGAATATATTGTGAAATTAAAATATATATTTATTCTTTAATCATTTCTAGAAAACACTTTGCATTAAGTACGCATTAAGCATTCTTAGTATGGTATCGTATAAATACTTTGAGTCATTAAAAATACGGTACTCATGTAAAATAGTCAATACTCATATAGACCTATATGTAAAATATTACTTTACTGCAAACACCCTACAAAAAACAACGCAAGTTCATAGTTACATACCTTGTTGTTTAGGTTGAGAAACGGCAACCTTACAGCCCGTAGCTGGTTCACACTCAATGCCCTTGAACAGGGAACGGTAAATGGCGCACCATGTCCCGTGGCTCTAATATGACTCATACTTATCGACTGAGAGACAACAGAGGGTCGAATTCTACGCAGGATAATTGCAGGAATCATGATTAGCGTCTTAGCAAGCCTTAGCACTTCATGAAATTTTACACACGCAGAAAATACTTCCGCTTCTTCCTCTTAATCAGTTACAACTGCGATTGGCAACCAAGGTATTATGTGCATTACTGCCACCTTCCGCTCCGGAGTGTGGACCAGATTAAACCTTAACGGGTTTAGGTATCACGGAAAACGGTGATTTAATGACATAGGCCTACATATCACCTACGCCGATATGAATGTTCCGTTGGGTCCGCGCAGTATTCACAAAACTAAATTGAGAAAAAATGCAAAAAAAGCAATCCAAACATACCATATGTTACATTCAACTATACCTGCACAACAAAGTGCGTTGGTACTGTAAAAAAACGGATTATACTTTAGAGCAGCAATTCTCAACTGGTGGGTCGCGGACACGTTCGGGGCGGGTCGCGGACAGCTTGTTAGAATTTTTTTTTTTTTTTTTTTAATAATTTTTAAAAATAATTAATACGCATCTGATTTTGTACTTGTCTTTTATCTTGAAAAAAAAGACAGAATGAGGCACGCCTCAAACGCGCGCAGCATTCTCGTTGCCATGGTAACCATCATTTGTTTGCCAGTTACCCTTCTCTTTAAATATGTGATGATGTTCGGAGGCAAGATGGCAAAATGCAAATATAACCCAGAGTATTTGAAATGTGGATTTTCATTCATTGAGGACAAACATGGACAGTAACCCCAGTGTGTTATTTGTAATGAAGTGCTGGCACATGAGAGCATGAAACATTCAAACTAATGCGACATTTACAAACGAAACATACCGCATGTAAAGACAGTGGAGTTTTTTCAAAGTTTTTGATATTTAATTTATTGTAGTAACTTTTACACATGTAGTTGTCATGTTCCTCCTTAGTTTCTTTAAAAAAATGCTCTTAAATTCACTTTGCACGCATATGTTTGTTTAAATGTGTTTTTGAAGGCTATTTTTCAAAAATAAGTTTGTTTGGTTTGTATTCTACGTCGCGACTCAATGACCATGGGAAAATGTGGATCCCGGGCTGAGACCGGCCGAGAACCCCTGTTTTACAGTACATACTGAGACATATAGATTCTGGACAATTTATAGATTCCCCAGAACCCATATTCCCATTTTTGAAAAGATGACTTGCTGCTGCAAAATACTTGTTAAAAGCTGTGCATATTTCCAAATTATCTGTTATTAGATGCTGATCGTAGGTTACATGTGAAGGCAGAGAAACAGTATGTTTATATTAAGTGGAATTCACTACCTTCCAGAATTTAGCTGGGTTAGAAGAACAGCTAGAGATAGTATTTAAGTACGAACGATGTAAATTTTTTTCTTAGCTGCTTAAAAGCAAGCCAATGTGAGGGATCCCCAGATTTTCTAGCTATGGTCCGGGCTTTATTCTTTACTTGGTACAAAGCTGAGAGCTCAGAGGTGAACCAAGGACTCGACCTGTCTTTGATTCTTTGCTTCTTAAAAGGGGCATGATTGTTAACAACTGAGTTGAAGGTATTTAGAAAATGATCCAATGCTAATTCAACATCTGAGATTTCGAATATGGTTGAAATATTACTATGACAAAGATCACGTAAGAAGGCCTGTTCATCGAGATTTCTCCTCACAACAATTCACAATTTAGTTCTGTGTAATCTCGTATCCCTAGGGCAAGCTATGAGGCAATGGTCACTTATTCCAGGGTCAAAGACACCAGAGGCAACAATTTTATCATTCCTATTTGACAGAATCATATCTATTAAAATAGATTTTGAATTGTTTTTTAGATTAGGCCTAGCAGGGTCATTAATCAGTTGAGTTAGGTTCAGATTATCACACACCTACCTCCAAGAAGCAGACACACTGGTTAACCAACTGAGATTAAAATCACCCAAAATTATAATCTCTGAATTGCTATATTGAGAGATTAAATCAGCCAGTTTATCAATAGCATCAGGTTCAACAGACGGAGGTCTATAAATCCCAATCACAACTAAATTACTGGGCCCTAAACTGACCTTCAGAGCAATAAATTCAAAGCATTTTTGTATGGTAACAGCATTAAGAATTGTAACCAAATAACGTGATTTAGTAAAAATAGCCACCCCACCTCCTCTTGCATTTCTGTCAATTCTAAATAAGTTATAGTCATTTGAAGATACCTCACAATCTGACAGGTTTCTTTAACCAAGTTTCAGTCAGCACCAAAATATCAGGGTCTGTTTGAGAAACCAGGATCCTAAAGTAATCAATTTTTTGGTGTTGAAGCAGACTTCTAATGTTCCAATGCATTAGACCCAAACCACTTCTGTTCTTAAAAGTATGTGGATTAAGTGAGGAACGTGGGGTTTACTCAAGTTCATTCAATGAGGGGGTAGCAATATTAGACTGAAGCAGAAGTCTGATTAAATTTGAGATAGCTGCAGTGCATTCTAAGTATTTCAAATTAAGTTGAGGCCTCCATAGGACAGGTATCCTGAGTAGAGGAGATGTAGGCATAGAGGTTATCAAGGGGAGAGTGTTACAACAGGGGACTGGAAACTTGTGATCAGCGGATGGAGCTAGTAAGTAAGTGGCTGGGTTGGGTGAGAGGAGTGAGGTGTGGGGCAGAGCATATGACCTGTGACCGGAGGTGGCCATCTCCAAATTTGAACATGAGGCATTGGACAGTCACTCTGAGAAGGCCTTATTTACCACTGCATAAAATAAGTTGTCTGTTAAAATCCGAACACCCAGGCCACTGGGGTGAATGTCATCAACACTGAAGAAGGATGCGCGATTCCAAAACAGGTTAAAATTGTCAATAAAAATGGCAAGAAGTTCGAGCAGACAGATTGCAGCCAAGTGTGGAGGCTAAGGGTCCTGCTAAAACGACCAATGCCTCTCTTGAAAGGAGCTGGGGCCTGAGATAGAAACTCGTTTGCCACCGTTTTTAAGGAAATCTAAGAGCCTAAAATCCTGCTGTAAAATTTTGGACCTCTGGCTGGCAATATTATAACAGCCAACATGGATAATTACATTCCTGACGTGAGAGTATTTGGCCAGGAGGCCGGTAATCAACTTCAGAATGTCAGCGACCCTTGCACCTAGAAAGTATTGGGTCTCTGCAGAGCTTCTCCTAACATTCTTCACAATTGAATCTCCAGTAACGAGTGTGGTGGGAGAGGAGGCTCGTGGTGGGGTTCGGAGCTCAGGTGAAGAAGAGCACGGGGGATGACGCACTATGGAGTGAACTGGAGGCTTCCACACTGTGGTGAAGTCGGGCTCAGAGTGGCGGGTTTTGGGAAGAGTGGATTGGCTGAGCTTGTCTGGCCTGCTTGGCATTCCTGAGGGGGCAGCCAGAAGGTGAGGCAGACGGTGGAGACCCAGATGTCACAGACGTCCACGCAGGAGGGGGTGGAGGACATGGGTCACCAGCCAATGGAGGGAAATCATGGAGTTCAAGGATACTGAATTTATTTTCCAGCAGGATGCCACAGGTTGGAGAAGTCCTCTTCCCTGTTCAGCATTTTCTGTGGATGCCGACCACGGTCCAAGACTCGGGATGTAGTGGAGTGGAGCTGTTGGGAGCTTGCAGTCTAGCTCCAAGTTGGACCCAGTGATCGTCAATGGGGGCAGAGACCGGAGCAGCAGGAGTGCCTACACTGGCAGTGCCCATAGCAGCAGCAGCAGCAGAAACGGAATATGGAACGGTGGAGTCCATCTCTCCTGTGGACGTGGTGTTAGCTGACGCAGAGCCAAGAACTACGATGGTATCCAGCAGTTTCTCTGCTTCCTGGATCTGGTACAATGTGGAAATTCTCCCTTCTAATTCCACGATCTTCTGACCAAGACGGACACAGTCCTTGCAGCCGGATGAGGAGGTGAGTGGAGCACATGGTCCATGGTGGCACATGGTGGGATGTGCATAGCCCAGGACAAGAAGACTCTGCAACTCACAGCCTGTTCACCCTGCTACCGTCAGGCAAAAGATACAGAAGTATCCGCTGCCATACCACCAGACTACAGAGCAGCTTCTTCTCTCAGGTTGTGACTTAATGCACCATCTGCACTCCTCCATGTTTAATAATTTTATTTTTATTTTTTATACAATCAATTAATCAATCAAGAGGAAACCACCTTTTAATTTCATTATGCGACCTGTTTTATAATTACCAATAAACTTCCTTGAATCCTTGTATATATTATCAGTGAAATGCCAATGTTTGTCCAAGAACTCTGTTTTTTGTTAATTGTGTTTATTATGTTAGGAATTTATGGTACAGACAGCCATTTATTTTATGCACGCTATTTGAAAATAAAGAAAGTATTGTAATAATTTTTAAAAAGGGTGGTATTGATTTTATTTAACATAAATAGAGGTGCACTATTGGATAAAAATTAGATATCATGAGGTTTTGGCCTTTGCTAAAAGGAAATTTTAGTGATTAAATCTCTTTCAATTTAATTAAAGTACCCTTATATAAAACATAATTTCCAACAACAAAATTTTGGCTATTGAAAATGCCAAGTTGCTATTAACTTGGAAAAACACTAGCCAGAGTGGCTGGTAAGCCAAAAAGTTAATGTCAAGCCCTGTACGTGATGTATTCTCATGGTATCTGGGACTGCTGTTAAGCTTTATAGCATTCTCTTAAGTCCCTGCTCAACAGGTTCATCAACGGCAAAGAACAACTTAATAGATGTGTTGGTCTCCAAAAGGGCTTTCCAATGTACATCTTGAGGCCATGGCTCACAAGCATAGCAGCTATTCTCTTCAACATTGCTCAAACACTATCTGGGCCCCCTTATCATGGCTAGCCTCAAAACATTCCAAGTACCTACTCTGATGTTTCTTTTTTCCAGCTTTGTGCTTATAAGAAGAAATATGTCTTTCTGCTTGTATTGGGTACAAGGACCATCACTAAAAAGAGAATCATTGAAACATCTGGGTATTTTGCCCTCATATAATCCAAAACAGGGTTCAGATACTCCTAATTAGCAGCTGGGCTTTTGTGCTTTGATGGAGATATTGTGCTGAAGCAGGTTGGTTTTTGGTTACCACCTACATAAAAAATCCCAATATGAAGTGTTGCCTGATATTGAGACGATCTTAAGTGCATTGACCCCTCTTGGTCATTCATTTTTGTCTTCTTTTGTCCCCCACTGAGTATAGGACACCTTTCCTGCACTACCATATGTACTCAGTGGAGAACTGTTTTGGCTTTTCAGTTTTCACATTCCTGGTACATATATTTGTTCATAGCTAGTAGTATCAAAGCAGACAAATTAAGTGAGTGTGACGAGATCTGAGGTCTCAATCAGCTGTAGGTGATGAAGCTTTTCTGCCAGAGAGCTCATATTCTCATGCAGCTTGCATGTGCAGACAGAGAGGGGTGCACAATTTAAAAGGGATATAGCCAGCAAAATGCAGGGAAAAATGTCCTGTTTGGTGAAAATTGTCTTTTGTTTTTATACATAATGAATATATAATAAGTCAGTGGGGACATCAAATATGTTTGTAATCTACTAGTTAGACAACCAATTTATCGAAGATGAAATAAAAATATTTCATGTTCTTCATTAATTATGATGCAGATTCACCTGGTTCTATTAACTTATCACTTTAAAATGCATTTTGTTGTTTCATTTTTTGAAAATTCCTGAAGAAAGTCTGGGGGGCTTAAGGGGGCATCTGAATCAGAGAATCAGCCATATATCCTAGATATTTTTTTACATTTTTCTTAAATTTAGGTTTTTATTAGTTGTATGTCTTTGTTTCCCTGGTGTCTGCCCAAATCTATGATGGAACTTATTTTATGTATAAAAAATTCTTAGAGGAAAAAGCTTGCATTTTTTTTGCATTTGCAATAACTTTTGGGAGATACAGACATCAGTACAAGGTGCACAGACAGGCAAATCTATTGATTTATTGTCTATTTGCACAGCATGTTCAAGTCAGCTAACATGTGGAATCGATTTTCTTTCAGTAAAAAAAAAACTTTAGATTGTCAGGGAGTAAAAGAACAAAAACAGCATACAGTAAACAGCTTGTATCTCCCAGTGGTGCTCCAATGTCCAGGTTCTTTACATTTAGTTTAGCATTTAAACTTGTATTTTGAAAAAGAAAAAGTTATATGAGTAACTTTAATAACTTCCCTCTCAGTGCAAAGAGACTTAGACTGAATCTTAGTGTCCCTGTCCATCTTCTCACCTATTTTCTAATTTTGAGTATAATTGTTATATAATTCATATATTTGCACAGATTTGTTTGTGCAAATAAGCACTATTTGATTTAACTGTGTGCCTGAAATAAGACCATTATTTCATTTCTATTAAGCTAATGGTTCTATGAACACTTTCCTTCTCCTGTGCAGCTTTTCTAAAATCTGCTGAACGTTTAGAGCAATGCCCTATACAAACGTACTCTGTGTTCATTAAACAAAAACAGCTTATCTTTCTCTAGCACAGCCATAAAAAGGTTAGCATTGGCCAATAATCAGCCATGTCTTCAGTGACAGCCAAGCCAAGGAGAGCAAATTCCAAGGATGAAGAAAGCTCTCTTTTTTACTAAAAGGTTAAGACAGTCCATCATTTTGATCAAAGTAATACATTTATTAATAAAGGTGGAGTTTGGTCGTGCTGTCTATGGTCATGCAGTTCCAGATAACAAAATATATGGGTTGTATAGAATGACAGTAGTAATAGAGCAGGATGGATGAGCTGGTGGTGTGTTCACACAGACTTATACTTTGAACATTTATAGGAATAGAATATATATCACCTTACAGTGTGTGAATTCACAGCTAGACATTAAATGTAGTAGAGTAGTAGTACTTCAAAAGTGCACAAATTTGAACTTCCAAAAAGATAAGGACCTTTAACAAGCATACCAATATATTTTTTTTATTAGTTTGTAAGACCTTATATTCCACTACAGACAATAAGGTTATGTATATTGTGTTTTTTATTATGGGGATTTAAGCTACATGAGTGAAAAGTCAAAAGTCAAAAGCTTCTTACGGCTGGTAATATTGCTTTGAATAAGCGTTTTAAAAATCTTTCTCTTACTGTTAAATATACAAATTTTTAAACTCTAAGTTCTATTTACAAACTAATGGATTACCATTTAAAAAAATTCCAAATAATTTGAAAAAATTGTGATTAAAACACTCATTAGACACATAACACTACAAGATTTTTAATAAATGGGCCAAACATGGAAAATTTTTGGTTTTATTGGTAAGACCAAGTAAAACTAATAAATAAGTCTTACTCTTATGATAAGGCTTAATGGTGAGACTAAATTTGCTTTATATCGGCTATTTCCGGTCTAACAGAGACAAAGGGCCCTATCGTACACCCGGCACAAACGCGGTGCGCCGGTGGCGCATGTGTCATTGCTATCTTACACCCGGCGCAAAAGGTATTTTTGTTACAAGTGTAAGATAGGAAATCCACTTGCGCCGAGTCTTTGCGCCGAGGGGCGGAGGTCTGAGAATGAAGGCAGAATGGAGGCGTGTCCTGGCGCGTTTCCTATCTTAC
>JAPZDZ010031526.1:0-12569 GCA_029783805.1 Acanthurus tennentii
GCAGCTTCTTCCCTCAGGCTGTGAGACTGCTTAATGCACCATCTGCACTCCTCCATGTTTAATAATTTTATCTTTTTAAACAATCAATTAATCAATCAAGAGGGAACCACAATTTAATTTCATTATAAAACTCATTGTATAATGACAAATAAACTTCCTTGTATTCTTGTATCCTTGTGTAACTGTCATGTCAAGTGGCAGATTTTGCCATAACCAGAATCTCACTGTTTGTAGTGGTTGTTGTTTAATTTCTGTTTATTTTATTCATTGAAAATATGAATTTACTGAATTTATCTAAAAAGGGCAGTTGTTGGATGTATTATATGACATTTTTGGACTTTATTTTGGCACTGGTTTTTACCATAAAAGGCCTCCTTAGTTGTATATTTGCAAAACCGATAAAGACACTTGAAAGCTGATTCAACTCATAATAAGTAAGTGCCATCTGATCTTCAGGGAAACTTATTCCAGGAAAATGAGGATTATGTCTTTCTCTGCCCCCTCATTCTCCTTGTCTCCTCTCTTTCAGCTGATAGAGTAGTAACACTGTCTGTTTCAATGGGAGGCTGAGTCAAAACTACTGAAACGCTACTCTCATGACAAAGCCCCTCTTTGCAGCGGGCAATGACTCAGCTAAAGGCACTTTAAGTGTCACTCTACATCATATACATAATAATTTGTCTAATATATCTTTGAATAATCACACAAACTGTGTAAATTCATTTGGGGTAAAGATGATGGTGAAAATGCTTCTGTTAACAGAAGCTCAGCTATCTTGTCTTCCCCACTGTGGTCCAAACAAGGCTCAAGTTTGAATCTGTTTTTTTTTCCTCTTAACTCTGCTTTTCAATATCATTAAGTTTCACTTTAGGTTAAGTAATAACATTCAGATAAAGTAATGAACCTTTCCCTGCAAGCTGTTTTTTTGTGGTGCAGCCACTGGCCTTGACAATTTAACAGCTCTCCAAGTAATTTATTTTTCAACACCCAACATGTTTTTTTTATATTTTTCATTATTTGACATTTGACTCACCTTGAAATGAATATCCTTACCTTCATTAGTGAGAATGAAACCTGTATGGTTGTATGAATATAGCCTTAGGTCACAACATTGAAATGAACCAAACACTATTAATTTAAAATCTGTGGTGTTTGAGGGGCTACTTCTACCCTTGTGTGTGCATGTGTGTGTGTGTTTTAGAAGAGGATAAGAGAGGGTTTCAGATATGAAGTGCAGTTGTCTGTGCCTTATTATATTATTGTACTATTTTACTTTCTAGACCTGTTACAGACGCACTAAAGCACACACAAATGACAGCAGCACACTAAAGCACACACAAATGACAGCAGGCAAATGGAAACATGTCCTGTTATTGTGGATTATATCTCTGAATTTATACAAATGTTAATAATAAAAATTATATATTTTTTTCTTACTGTATTTTCTCAACATGGACGGATGCTAATAATCTTTTTTTAATAATAGGGTAAATGATTATGGCTAAATCTATTCATAATATCATAATATCAAACATTTTGTAACAGTAATAATAGTATCTTGTTTGTGTATGAAGCCTTAGCTTTCAGGCTAATTGGTATGGGTTAAGAACTCTCTCTTAAAGAACTCTCTGCAAAATAAATATCCGGATTGACCTGACTTGAAACATGGAACAAGGTAACACAATGCCTCTGTGCAGGCAACAGTGATGACCACAGGCATTATGCTGTCAATTATGGTGTGTTCATCTTTCTGTCCCAATTTCTTGAAAAACACCTTCAAGGAAATATCTCTAAATTTTGCATAAATCATAGGTGAACCAAGTAGATTTTGGTAGTCCAATGTCAAGGTCACTGTTTCCTCACAAAACATGTTTTTGTCCAAAAGTCAAGAATGAATCTGCTTTTAGTTACAAAATTTCAAACAAATGTCCAAGAAAAAAAAAAAACTTAATTATTACTTAAGTAATATAGCTCAGTCTCCTTCCCCGAGTGTTAAATACTGACATTTTTTTAACACAAAAGATGTGGAAGGGCATGAAAAAATAGCCTCATCATACAAGTTCAAGTATAAAGTCTTTGTTGTCATTTAACATAGTTTCAAGATAGCTTATATGTTTCGGCAAGTTCAGACAATTTATGGACAAAAAACTCACTCACATAAACCCTCACATACAGTAAAATACACCAGGATAACAAAGCAAAGCAGAGTGTAAAATAGTGCAGTCTTAAATATAATATAAAAGTCGAATAATAATAAAATAGCACTCACAGAGGGAAGCGGTACAAGACAACAGAAATGAGAACATGTTAAGTGTAAACATTCAGGGCCCTATCGTACACTTGCCCCCAGCGCTAGTGCAGGGTTTTAATTTATTCAGAGGAGTGTCCAGGTCAACCTTTGGCGTCTTCTTCCAGGAGCAGCAAAGGTATCCTGCTCTTTCCTGCCCAATGCGCCACTGGTGCACAGCCAATGGTCTCATCAGCTGTGTACAATCACCTCATCTATTCATGGGTGTTTCATGGGTGTTTCTTTGGCCAAAAATGCATGAACTAATCAGAGAAACCGCTCTCATTCCTTTTAAAGACTGGTTGCCCCATGCGCCAGTGGCGCAGGCATATTGCTATTTTATTCCCAGTGCAAACGTAAACAGACGGCTGAACTACAATAATTTATTTATTTATTTATAAATGATTTATTTTCACATCAATGAAAGGGCTGTGTGCATCTTGGCCAAACACTCCCATACGCACGCTCTTTACTTCAAAATGTACACCTTGTGATCGAAAATTTTTTCAAAGGACACTTTTCTAACTTTACTGAATATGTCCAGAGCACACTTAAATATTTTACACTGCTGAGAGGCAAAAACAGAAAAGAAAGGTTTGTGTGATTGTGGAGAAGTGTGTGAGCACGTTGGCCAACTGCGCCGTATCTTATGGTCCAGGCTGTTTTACGTTTACGTCTCCAATTAGACCAGGTTTGGCTGGTCTAAACTCCTGGCGCATTTGACTCCAATGCTCCGGGTTTACAATAGCAAATGCGCCAGGACACGCCTCCACTCTGCTTTCATTCTCAGACCTCCTGCCCCTGGGCACACAGACCCAGCGCAGGTGGATTTGTTATTGTACACTTGTGGCAAAAATTACACTTGTGCCAGGTGTACGATAGCGATGTCACCTACGCCACTGGTGCACCGTGTTTGCGCCAGTTGTACGATAGGGCCCTATAAGTCTCATCAGTCACACTTCAATGTGACATCATATTTTTCTGTTAAAACACTTTTTGGCCATTGTTAAACATCCTAACTCAGATGATTAAGAAGTGAAGGTTTTGATTTTGTTTGGATACTGAAAGGTCCCCACCTTGAAATTTTGTGCTCCTAATATGTGTGAATCATTCATGTTTTGAATTTGTAGCTTCTATGCAGCAACATTTGAGGCCAGTCATTTTTCCCAGAACATACAATTAAATACACTTTTATTAAATTCATGTAGTCTTCACTACAATGATTACCAGTCTCGACAGACATGGATGTGCACTATACCTTGACTGGCCAGCGGTGACGTATGACCACTTGGTGGTGATTCTATTTTTTCTTTTTCAAACTAGGTTTCGAGGGTAAAACCAAATAATAATGCTCCTCAACACCAACACACTAATTACAATCAATGACTTTTTGTTGACACTAGAGAAGACCAGACCAGACCAGAATTAAACTTAATTTACATGTGTTGGATTTTAGGCCAATCTATCCTCAAAAAAAGTTTCTATGTGTGAGCTAAATCCTGCATGTTCGTTAATGAAGCGATAGGAGAAGATATTCGGTCTCAGTTTATCTGTTTATTTAACGGTAAATGAATAAAGCAAACAGAGCTGTAATCATCCATCAATCATCACTACTCTCTCTCCATGCCCCCCCCCCCGACACACACACACACACACGCACACACACATGCACATACACACGCACACGTGTCGATAACCGATTATCTTCTCAGGTGTATGTATGATGGACCCTGCTCTGCACTTATCAAGGATACGATTTTATGCCACTGCTAATACAGGAAAACTGCTGTACTGATGTCAGACTGAGTCAAATGTTTACACACCGGGGTATTTATTTATTATTTATGTGGATTTGCACTTGCTGTATGGATGCTCCAAACGTAATTTCGTTGTTCTTTGTGACAATGACAATAAATATTCTGAATCTGGATCTCAATCTGAATCTGAATCTCTCTCCCTATTGGCTCGCAGCTCTGTCTCCATCGCCTCGACGATATCTGGCTCCACGTAATCTTCATTCGCAGTCGTAAGATGGTTCTTACTTCTGCAACCATAAAGCATAACACATCCTGTATCTTTGCCCTTTTGGGTGCCAACACCCTTGTTGCCCACTACTGTTGTTTCTGTTCTTCTTCTGCGATCAGTATATGCTGTCCATCTCACCATAGATTGGGATATACAGGCGTCATCCTCTAACCTCCTATCCTTGATCTTATCACCCCCTGGCCTTCTTACACTGCGGTGGCTCTCTCTCTGTCTTTCACACTATCTCTGTATTTCTCCACTGTCTCCGTATGCTTATTGTTAGTTAATAAAGCACTTAATATTTGGATATTAATTCACACTCTACACTGTTATTATAAAGCGTTAAATCATTGCATATTATTAAGCGTTTAAATCATTGCATATATTTACACCTGTGGGGATCTTTGATGTAGATTGACAACACCAAAACTTCCTGATGAATGTCTTAATCAAATTATATGACATAGATTTGCATTTTCTCCTTGTAACTATGTGGGGGCTCCAGTGTCATATCATTTTAATTCTCCTGCTAGTGCCCTTGACCTAGGCACTGTCCTAAAGCTGGAGTTGGTCCCTGCAGTGCAGTGCCATGGCTGCTTTTGCTTCTGGGTTGGGTGAAATGGCAAAAGTGATATTTTCCTGCAATATTTCATGTTGCTATGTGATTGCACACAACGATAAAGGCTGGCATATATTCTCAATTAGCTGTATGGGTTCTATACAAAATTGTGTGTACCATGCAAATTCTTTTGGCGGTGTTTAGATAGCATACTGCTTGTTCTACACAGGAACTTGAAACCATGCATGGTCCACACCAACACTTTCAGTAGAATAACAGTAACTGTCCAGCAACTACACATATTTACAATCTGGAATGGAGGGTTTAAGTATCATTAAGCACAAAAATATAAGATGTAGAATACATTTAGATTTTTAAAAAAATGTTCATTTATGTAATCTACAAGGCATTTATGTACAGCTTTGTAAAAGAAAATTTAAACTAAAGTATCATTTTTTAAGGATGATGTTACATGTGCAATTTTTTTTTACTTAACATTTACATGTGTATCATTATCATAGAAATTAAAAAATAAATACTGAGAACATTTTGAATACTGTCAAAAATAAAAACACTCTAAATTTACATTAGTTTCCATCTTCAACTTGTATCTCAAAATCATGTGATGTAAAAAAATCTTCATGCTTCAAATTCCCGGAAGAAATACAAAGAGCATGGTATATTTATGATCATGGTTATTTTAGCTACATCTATTCAATACTTTGGTTAGGGCTATTTGCATGTCTGGTTATATACTTGACTATGTAAGTTGCTAAAATCAAAATCAAAAACAATTTTCAGAGGAAGTACATAACCTTTGACTTTGCCTTGTTGGTAGATCTAAATACTAAACAGAAGCAACCAGATCAAAGTCTCTCATCTGAAAGGCAAGTTAGCCTCCTGTGGAGTTGTTAATGCCTGAAGAGTCTAAAGAAACTGAAAAATGTTTTGGATGAGGGATGAAACCCTTTCATACCTCTTGGGTAAACCTATTAGCCTTTGTCAGACACTAAGACATACAATGACCTGGAGGACCAAGAGCCTTCCCAGACTTGTTGGTATTTTGTTCTCGGTTTTGGCATATGGTTATGGATTGTTAATGTTGTGTACCTGCAACATGGGGATTTTGTATGTCACCCGCCATCAAATGGAAATCTTTCCATAGAAGATTAAAAAAAAAATCATATGGTGTTAAATCTTTCAGGGAGCCTGAGGGCAGCCACTGCATGGTTTTGTCCACAGAGAGCTATCTCCTTCTCTCTCTCTCTCTGTATCTCTCTTTCTCTCTATTTGTCACTTTGGCCATATCCCTCTTGTTTCTACTCAGGCATGTGTATGTTTGCTGTCACCGATTGTGCATCACTGTTTGTGTATTTAGAGGATGTTCTTTGGTGTTCCTGGCCTACCAGACTATCCATTTTCTTATCTATCCACAGGCAGAGGAGGCCCACTCGCTCCTCTAAATGAGAAAGTAAAAGGCTTCCCTCCAGCTCTGTACTGCTAAAGATCAACTGTAAATCACACTAAAGTAATTCACGCCAGTGTCTCTGTATATGCTGTGTGTGTACGTGTGTATTGTCTTTGTGAATGGGAGATGTGGCTGTATTTTTTGCAGCAGCTATTGTGCGGGTAAACGCTCCCATGGCAAGTGCCTATCGGAGCGTGACGGTGAATATATACTGCATACATTAGGTAGTGCAGCTCTTTTGTGGTTCAGATGACATGAGTTTAAGGCGGAGCAGGGTGCAGGAGGCTTTTTCAGAGAGCTACAGGGAGTCTGCTACAAAAGACATTTTAAGAACTGTACTGCCATGAAAATGAGTTCAAAAAGAATAAGACTTTGATTTTTTATACTTGTGTGTCTTATTTGCTGAAGGATACAATGTAACTCAGCAACATAGTGAGCAATGATTGCAGCATGAGGCAAATAAAAGACAGACAGACAGTTAACCTGAGAGATAGAGACAATCAATCAGAAACAAGTTAAGACAAAAAGTGTTTAAACACAAAAAAGAAGTCATCTGAGTTATGTGCTGGGCATGTGGGGGCAGTTTTGTGTGTGTGTGTGTGTGTGTGTGTGTGTGCGTGAGCGTGTGTGTGTGTGTGAGTCTGTGTTTGTGCATGCGTGCAAATGTAAAAATCTGATGCAACAGAGTGCAAAACTGCAAAATGCAACGGTTCTTGGCTGCTCTGGTTAAATGGCAGCATGGTAATAGACATTATTAACTAGTTAGAGGTGTGACAAACAGACACACACACAGTCACACATGGGCACACCAAAATTTAAGAGTGGCGCTGTTCAAATTCACCTTATAGACCACACCGGCTTAAATTATGTTGTACAGATGTAGAAGGTGTAGTACTTAATTTTTCACTTCTAAATCAAGGTTTAAGTGACCAAACAGAACAAGATGGTAATTTGTAAATATTGAATTTTGAATAATACAAGAATAATTTAAGAATAACTGTATCTGATAAAATGTGATTACCTGAATATTTGATTTAGACTTATCTTTGCTTTATGGAGTGTGTAGTTTGATTTCATTGTGTCAAATGGAACTTGTAATTTGATAGCTGATTAATCAATTTATTGCTTAATATAATCCCTTTGACTATTTCAGATCTTAATGACTCAATCCAGGTTTCTTTCTCTACTTTAAATGGAGACTTTTGCAATATATGGCATCGAGTGCATCCAGTTCTGGGCTGTATTATGTAAAGTTATACATTAATAGCAGCTGAAGGAACTAAAATATAACTCTGACCTATTCTTCATATGATTTTAAAAGTAATTTCCCAAACAGAGCAGATAAACTTGATCAGTTTAATGTTTGCCACAAAAGACCTCAAGCAGCACTGACAGCAGGGATAGCTGTCCGTGGTGCTGAATTGTCTGACTCCCTGGTCTAGCTGTGCAGTCTGTAACTAACTCGAGTAGGTCCTTGCTAAGCAAAACATCTGCTAATATGTACAGTGTCTGTTCATTTCCTGTATATGCCTAGAGTATCAAGAGGTTTATGTTTAGGCCCATTAGTCAATTGTTTACCTAAGCCACCTGAAAAGGCAGAAGACACACAACACATACCTGAAAGAGGTTAAACTTGAACTAGAAACAATAAATTCTACACTGTATTGCCATTATAGCTGAGCTATTACATGACATAGTTTGGGGAGAAGTGCCTGTGACAGTGAGGGCCTGTTTATGCTAAACTTGAGTTTTTGCTGCATATGTGGGCAGATGAAGTTAAGAAAGAGATCAACTGTTTGACTTTGGTCTGAGTCAATATTTAGAAACCAGCAGCAAGTGCTGCTGACTTTTTGTCAGCAAATGTGTAAATGTAAAACCACAGCAAGAGCAATCTGCTCTCCAGAGTGTATGTCACAGTGTAATTAGGCTGCTGGGATGACATATACTCAAACACAAACACACATATGTCTCTCCCTCAATCAGTGTGTAAAACACACATCTATATTTCTTTCTCTCCATAAAACACAAACCACATACAAAAACTCTGTTTTCCATGTGTCTCCATGTGCAACATACGCACACACACACACACACACACGGACACACACACACGCACAAGCACACACACAGAAACTCCAGAATAGCTGCCCCAGGCAAAGTCACAGGCTGTCCCCCACTATCAGAGGTGATTAGAGGCCCTATCAGCCCACCGACAGCGGCAGCAAGCACTTTACCACACATATCACAGTCTTAACACACATACACATACAAACCCAAACATCCACCTACCCACACACAAACATATAAACTTAAATAAACAGCAGCAATGCATAACATAATTTCCCCATGATTAGAATTCTACTTAGTCCTTTCTGACTTAATAATAATAATAATAATAATAATAATAATAATAATAATAACAATAGTAAAAAACCTGCTAAAGGAATATCATTCTTTATCTTCTCTGTTGTAGTCCACATCTTTTTTTTCTCAATTAGACTCCTCTTTTCCTCTGTTGTCTCCTCCCTTTGTTCAGCATGTCAGTGTGGAGGGACTCTATAAGCTCACTGTGCTGTGTGTGTAGGAGTGTGTATAATACTGTCAGTGATATGATCCCGGTAGTTCATCTCTCCAGGTAAGAGCCGACACTAAGACAAGGACAAGGTCATCCTGCTGCTATTGATGAGAACTATCAGTCTCTCTGACCCCAAGGAGCAAATACATATATAAGATATATATAAGCAAATATTTATATTGTATGTGTTATTTGCTGTTAAAAATAAAAATAAAAGCATAACATTTCATTCAGTTTAAAGTACACTGCTCACATACTCAACAAGATAAACGTCATATCATCAAGCTTGGCTGGACTGGAAAGCTCAACTGACTAGATTCCCCTTTGAGCACACACTTCAATGAAAGCAGGACAGGCTCAGTCCCACAACTAGCAGAGTGAAAACAAGTGTCTTCAGTCCAAACATGAGACAGGTTCTGTTTGTGGTTTTTACATGTCAAAAATAATTTTTGTCTCGCCCCGTCACCAAGTGCTTTCTCATGGGAAAATCATCAGAATTGTTGGGTCTGTGAATTATAGAGTGTGGTCTAATCCTGTTCTTTCAATGAAGTGTCATGAGACAGCTTATGTTGTGATTTAGTGCTATATAAATTAATAAATTGAAACTGAATTGGCAGCTTTAATAAAAATGTATCAGTTACATCTTGTGGGAGATTATAACACACTAACTGTAGAGTCACACAATAAGAAAAAAAAGACCAGTGCAATAAATCATTTTCACTGAGCAGTAAAACATGTTAAAGTTAAGACATAATTTTAGTTGTTTTGTAATCATTTAAACCTTGTTTGTGTTTTTTTGTGTGTGAATCACTCATTGAAACATTTTATCATGATTCTCATTTATTACAGCTTGAAAAATAATATATACTACTGCCCACCACCATGGTTTTAAAGCTACTGGTATCCAAAATTAGCTCTACAACCATTTTAAAATGCACATATTTAGAATGGCATAATCATTTTTTTAGTGATTTCACTGTAAAACCTTTCTAGCCTTCTAGTTTATGGACCACAATATTGTCAAAAAAACTTGCATGAAGCCCTGACTGATGATAGATTAAAATACAGACCAGCAAAAACTGCCTCTGGCTTCCTGTGTCTCAATCTGTATGCCACAACATACTGTATATAACGTGGAAAGGGCATCATGAATTTGTATTCCATCAGAGTATATACCAATACTGCTGTGACAAATATCCTTTACAGCCCATCTGGGATGTTTGTCGAAAGTTCATCTGTAGTTGAATTAACCTCCTGTTCTTCTTCAACTCCTCCATTAAAGCACCCACAAAGCAATCTAACAAGGACAGTGTGTTGTATCTTCTTTAGTTTTAGCTTACGTGTCCAATTATTAGGAAGTTCTGATGATGGTGGATCAAAGCAAGAACTGATTTCTAGTTTCTCCTCATCGCTACTCTTCAGTCGTTTAGCTTGTAATTTCTTTATTGCTATGAGTGACTGAGAGAAACTATTTGTGTGGGAGGAGAGGTTTGGGGAGGGAAAGGCAAGGGAGTCATGAGGAGGCGAACAGGGAGCACTGAAATGAGGTGGAAGAATAAGACAGTGTATCAATTCCCTGCAAGACACTGAGACAAAATTTGTCTGTGTAAAAACAAATTGAAGATGTGCAGTGGTTAAATTAGTTCCCCATCTATTTAAGAAGAAATAGCATTTCCTTAGGCCATAGACGCCAAAGATCAGCAGGCTAAAAGAGAGCACCTTGGTTGCGTTTGGTATTGTGGCATTTCCTTAGGCCATTAACCATCAGACCAGTATGTTCTGTAATAGATTGGAAACATGGTACTGAAAGTTAAAGCAAAATATTTAAATGATTTTGGAACATTCCGGTTAAGTTTTGGTATGGCTTAGGCACAAAGAAATTTTGGTTTGGGTTAGGGGAATCAAAACATTTAGGTTTTGAGTGCACTATTAGGGTATGGGGGTACACTGTCATCATGGTTACAATGAGAACAACCCAGTCTCACTCCAAATTGTGTAATACCGACGTTTGTCCACAGCGCAAAACATAGTGCTCTCACAATAATGGCTTTGAAATTGTGACGTAGGTACGTTTCATCTGCCTAGTCTTTTCTGCGGGCATACTTTAGGTCAAGTGACTGCCGAGTTTCTCCCCGACGTGAACAGAAAACATGGCGGGCGTCCCTTCTATTTTTCGGTGGAAATTGCTATATTTTATTTATTTGCTAGCTTGTGGCTTTGGCTTCATTTTAATAACTTTTCTAGCGACAAATGTACTCTTTCTTTCATAATATCCATTCAGTCAATGATCCATAGTTTTTTCGTTTAGACTTACATTCTTTCAGGTCTCTCAATGAAATTGTGATTGCTATGGTGGTAGCTACGGACGCTATTAACAACAAACCAGAAGGAAGTTGATGTCGGGTCACGAACCAAGTTGCTCTTAAAACTGGTTACGTGATTTATTTATTTATTATTATTATTATTATTATTATTAGTAGTAGTAGTAGTAACAGTAGTAGTAGTATTCCTTTACATTTGAATGTATTTCTGCACCTCGAGCCTACAGTATTGTTCATGTGCTTAAAACCTTGTAATGATGAACTGTAAATAAGGTTTTTTGAAAAAAAAAAAGGTTATGTAATTTCTGTTTTTGGACAGCCAAGACTGTAATACTGAGGCCTGTATCGAAAAATTAATATTACAATTGTACTTTGATTATTGAGCAATATGAAAAATAAATTCCTTTCAATTGAAATTCTGTGGCTTTTTTCTGCACTACACTATTTTAAATTACTATATGGAATGGATTTGGTGATCAGATGCTGATGTTGTTGATGTCAATTATGAGAGTCACTATTTGAAATTATCTTAATGCATAGGTGGTTACTTAAATAGGGATTTTCGCATGACCTCACCCAAAAATTTAATAGCGCTTGCACCTCTGTTGAAGTCACTTCACTTTTTTAGACTTGTGTTAAACTGATGGCCTTACTAAACTGTATGTTGTTCAATCATATGTTTGTATGGAACACACTGACTTGGTAGACCAAATTAATATGATCACTGAGGCAGATGTTTTGTAGCAGAAATCATACTGACATTTAAATAGGTCTTCCGTATTGGCGAGTTTATTGGCCTATATCCAATACATGAAGTAAAGATGTGCAAGGTAGGTCTGGTATTAGCAGGTTTTGGGTTGTATGAGCTTACTCTTTTCTGAATATTGTAATAATCAACATGGACTCACCCAACAGGAAGCAGCTGGGGTGCCAATTCTATCGTAGCTTCCTCTGGTCATTGAAAAAATGTGTTGTGAATTTGGTACAAATCAGAGAGTGAGATGTGGCAGGTGCCTACAAGCACTTCCTGGGTTACCATGCATGTGTAAAGACTTATCAACACAAAAGTTCTATAAAAGTGCTGAGAGGCTGAAATTCACAGTAATTGTTGAAAATTATGCCCAGAACACACATGAAGTTTCAAGTTATTTACACAAACTTATAAAAAAACATGTCAAGGGGGGCTGCACGGTGGCTTGGTGGTTAGCAGCAGTGCCTCACAGCTAGAAGGTCTCTGGTTCGCGTCCCGGTTCGGGGGCATGGGATCTTTCTGTGTGGAGTTTGCATGTTCTCCCTGTGCAGCGTGGGTTCTCACCGGGTACTCCGGCTTCCTC
>JAPZDZ010031624.1:0-12562 GCA_029783805.1 Acanthurus tennentii
TATTTTATTTATTTTATTATTTCATTCCACATGAATGACAACAATTTCTGTTGTGGTTTGGCACAACAGTTCAAAAGCCATAACAATACATTTTTTTTATTTTTTGGGTTCCACTTTAACTGTCAACTCTACATAGAAATAGGTCAGGTTTGCGAAACACATAATGGCAAGAAAAACGAAACCAAAAAACCATGCTAGGCTAGAAGACATGCTAAAATGGCACATCTGCTTGCCATCCTCAACTTCATGTGTAATTGATAATTTCATGGCTAATTGATTAAAAAAATGTAGCACATATAGGGTTCAATTCAGTCTTCTACCACATTTAACACCTACTCCAGCATTCTCAGAGGATCCATATCCTTGTTGTAGAAATGTTAGTCTTGGACCTCTAGATAACTGCCTTGAGTAGCAATGATGTCATCATTGCTGTCAAAATGGCAACCGCTGAACTCCCCCTTCATTTTGGAGAAGAGGTAATAGTCTAAAAGTGCCATTGTAGCGTATAAGCCAGGTGCAGTCCACTAGCAGCACACCCTTTGCACCTCAGAAAACGGAGGCCATAACCACAATTGAGAACCTACCAATCTGGCTTTCTTGGGACCTGGAGACTATGAGTGTTTCCATTGTTTCAACTGTTCTTTTATCTTTGATGGGAAGGGGTCTCAAAACCTAATGAGCTGGCATCTTGGTAATTTGAACTTTATGTGGATAAGTGCATGGCCACCTTCTTAGGTGATACCTAGCTTTGTGGCAATGTTCCACTGTTTTATTTCTCAATCTGTCGAGTTCATATCAAAGATTTTGTCAATGATCTGAACAGTGTTATCTTCTGGGCTGGTCATGTTTGAACTGCTTCTCAGCAGCCTACTTAGCAATGCTGTGAGAAGAAGCATCCTTCCTTAGTGTTGCCATAATGTCCTTGTGAATCTTATTAGCTGATAAACCTTTGAGACTGAGGTAGAAGATGATTGTTGAAGACAGATGTTGTCTCGTACTCAGACAGTGCTAAATTATCAAGCAGTTATCAGTTACTAAAAATATAAACAGAAATATAAAAATAAAAATAGAAATAATAATAGAATATTTTGTTGCCATTTCTAAAATCTCCACAAAACATGAATTAGTCTCTAAACCAAGATATTAATTTCTTAACAAGAGCATAGCATGTTGTTTCAGAGCTACAGCAGGTGTCAGCATCTAACTGGACATTACTTTTGTCTGTCAGGTCAGATGTTGCCATTCTGTACAATGACAGATCAGTATTGGAGAACCACCATGTCAGTGCAGCATACAGGCTGATAGCAGAGGAGGACATGAACATCCTGGTCAACCTGAGCAAGGACGACTGGAGGTGCAAGCACACACACACAAACATGCAGGTCACAAATCACTAATAAGTTCATACTTTAAGAGCTCTCTGTTATGGTGATTTATCATAATTGTGTGTACTGGTTATTGGCAGGGAGCTCAGGGCCCTGGTTATAGAGATGGTGATGTCCACAGACATGTCATGTCACTTCCAGCAAATTAAGACAATGAGGAATGCCCTTACACAGACACACAGGTCAGTAGTGGAAAAATGTCCTTTGACCTCTGATTGTAACTTCAATTCCACCAGATGCATGTTTGGTCTGTCTCTGCTCCATCCATGGCAGTGGGGCAGATGTGTTTCACCTTAGTCAATGTGTTTGCTTTCAATGGCTCTGCCACTTTGTGTTTCTACTCCATTGTAGCTCCAGCGATCTGGAGCCCTCAGGAGCAAATACACAGGGCTTCTATTTGTGCTGCATGCCTGAGCACAGCCTATCGATTAGCACAGAGGAGATCAAGCAGAAAAGGAAGTCACCAATTAAAACATCTGATAAATTTTTAGTGAAAAACACCCCATGTTCATGCCAGATTGTATATAATTTTACTACATCAACTGAATGTCATAATTGGTCAGGTTTATTTTGTTTGTTATTATCTTTACACCATTCACATGTAATTCCGTAACTACCAAGAGGCATAGTCGGTCTCACGATTCAAGCTGTCCAGCTGTAGTCCACCATGCTGCACTCTGAAACACAGCCAGCAGGTGCTGACAGAGCAGTGAAGAGTACACAAAAACATTAAAGAACTTTTGGTAATAAATGAAATACTTTAATTCAACTCAATAGTTTATTGTCATTGTTATAGAATTATAACAACAAGACATTAGAGAATCTTTCAGACTTTGGCATAGCCATATAGTACAATACCAGTTCCCATGCAATTGTAACAAATAGTAGAGAATAAATGTAATAAATAGTAAGTGC
Source organism: Acanthurus tennentii (assembly GCA_029783805.1). Lineage (NCBI taxonomy): Eukaryota > Metazoa > Chordata > Actinopteri > Acanthuriformes > Acanthuridae > Acanthurus > Acanthurus tennentii. The sequence continues at coordinate 2,301 of JAPZDZ010031624.1, forward strand.
AGAAAAACGCACAGATGTAACAGAGACATTCAAAATAAAGAGGGGGGGGGGGGGAGTGGGTTACTTCTTGGGGGTAGAGGCTGTAGGACAGTCTTGTGGTTCTGGCACAGATGGGTTTATATTTTCTCACAAAGGGCAGCAGGTGGAACTGGTGATGTGCTGGGTGTGATTAGTCCTGTAGAATGTTGTGCACTTGGTGCAGGCAGTGGTAGTTGAAGACTGATAATCTCCGTGGAACTGGTCCCATTGACTTTCCCTGCTGTTTTAACCATCCCTTGGAGAGCCTGTTGTTCAGCCTTAGTGCAGCTGGAGAACCACAGTCCATGGGCCCTATCATACACTTCCGCCCGGCGCAAGCACAGGGTGCGCGGTGCAGGAGTTTTAATATATTCAGGGGAGTTTCCAGGTCAACCTTTGCCTCCTTATTCTAGGAGCAGCAGATGTATCCTGTTATTCCCCGCCCAATGTGCCACTGGCGCACAGTGGATAGTCCTATCAGCTGTGTAGAATCATCTCATCAATTCATGGGTGTTTCATGGGTGTTTCTTTGACCGAAAATGCATGAACCAATTGGAGAATCCCCTCTCATTCCCTTTAAAGACTAGCTGCACTGTGGACCAGTGGCGTAGGCGTATTGCTACTGTACACCTGGCACAAATGTAAACGGCTGAACTACAAGGATTTATTCATTCATTCATTCATTCATTCATTTATTTATTCGGCTGGACAGGGACAATGCTCAATAAATGTATTGTGTCAGACAGCTCTCAGCAAATCCCCCACATATTTTCGCCTGCATAGGCAAATGCGTACATACGCAGGTATGCACACAGGCACATACGCACACACCTATTCATTTTGTGAATAGAATACATGTGGTAATAAATGGTTGATGGACTGTTTTTCTTTTAGCTGCTTGTTGATATTGAATTTAAACAAAGAAAGGGAAAAAAGTGGGACAGAACTCCTGGCTCAGGGTTCATGTTATAGATAATTATTATTTAATCCTTGTTTTTCTGATCAAATAAATATGCTGACACAAACACGGAAGTTGCTCCAGCTGTCAGTGACGGATCTGTTAAAGACATCCGACAGTTGTGATCCTGTCCTGTCCTTGAGATTACTTTGGCATTATGATTACAATCATTCCTAATTTGAAATTTAACATTAGAGGGCTCACATAAATGAAAGGGGTGTGTGCAACTTGGCCAAACGCGAGATACACACTCCCATACGCATGCTGTTTACCTCAAAATGTATACTTTGTGTTTGAAAATGTTTTCAAAGTACACTTTACTAACTTAACTAAATATGTCCAAAACACACTTAAATATTTTACATTGCTGAGAGGCAAAAAAAGAAAAGAACGGTGTGTGATTGTGGAGAGGTGTGTAAGCACATTGGCCAACTGCGCTGTATCTTACAGGACAGGCAATTTTACATCTGCACCCTGCGCTTAGACCAGGTTCTGGCTTGTCTACGCACAGGGCGCATTTGACCTCATTTCGTTGGGTGTACGATAGCAAACGCACCAGGACACGCCTCCATTCTGCCTTCATTCTCAGACCTCTCGCTCCTCTGCACACAGACCTGGCACAAGTGGATTTGCTATTGTACACTTGTGGCAAAAATGAAACTTGGGTGTATGATAGCAATGACACCTGCGCCACTGGTTGTTCAATAGGGCCCTATATGTCCACACACTCTCTGTAGCGCAATGATTAAAGTTCACCATGGGTCTCCAGGGAAAATTAGCTCTTTTCAGCTTCCTTGAGTACAACAGCCACTGCTGAATCTTTCCTAAGGCTGAGGCGATGTTATCGTCCCAAGAGAGATCCTCTGTCAGTCAGACCTTGGAGCTTGAAGATTGAAACACTCTCCACTGCCTCCTTACCAATGAAGAGTGTCAAGAGGCTGAACTGTCCTGTCTTCTGAAAGTCCACTATTGTCTCCTTGATCTTTTTAATATGTTAAGAGCCAAGTTATGGTTATTTTCAGTAATCAGCACCGTCATATCATAAGCCAATTTAATGATGTAATTTGATGGGAAGGGGGGGAGCTGTCAGGTGTGAAAAGTATGTAGAGCAGTGGACTAAGAACATATCCCTGTGGGGCCCCGGTGTTAACAACTAAAGTGGATGGTAACTCTAACACACTATGATCGATTAATTAAGAAGTCCAGAGTCCATTTGCATAGTGTGAGTCTAAGATTGTACTGTTTGGTTCTGAGTATGTTTAGCAAGATTGTATTAAAAGCCAAACTTCTGATGTTCTAACAGAGTGTGAAGCACAATAACAATGGCATGTTCTGTCGATAAGTTTTCCCAATGTGCAAACCAACCAGCCTCTTCAAACATTTTACAGGAATGGGGTAAGTGCCACTGAAGAGGAGGAAATACTCATCACAGTCAAACAAATTACCAACCAGCTTTTATATGAGTGGTACAGAGTTTAGCTAGATTCCAGTTTCTACTCTCTCTCTTTGTCAGCCCTGCTAGAGTGGAGGTGTTCATATTTGGATAGGATTTAGGCAAGATGCCGGATTTAGCCTATTGACCTTTTAGTTCTGCTTGCATTGTTCTAATAGCGGCAACTGTGCAGAGAACTGTGCTCCGCATACTAACAGTGCTAACTCAACATATAGGAGACCGTAGCAGAGCTGTTTTCTCTTTTCTGTTTAGTTACTGTTTAGTTTACTAAAACCAGTTTCTTAAGGTTAGTTTTGAAGATATTGGGTTTTTTATCCCATTAAACACGCAAAAAGAGTTGCTTGTCTAACCTTACTCAATTTATGTTTATAATTAAATAACTCTTCAATGACTTTTTTAAAAATCATTTTGTTCTGTCTCTCCAGCATAGACAAAGTGAAAGTTTTGTCTCTAATGCTTCACGCTGCAGACATCAGTCATCCAGCAAAAGCCTGGCCGCTGCACTACCGCTGGACTCATAGTCTAATGGAGGAGTTCTTTAGACAGGTAGACACACACACCTATACACACACACACACACACACACACACACACACACACACACACTATCCCATTACTTCCACTTTCACACACTTTCAGTGTTTATCGCTTACACACAACAGCTAGTTTAAAACAGGGTATCCATGTCCCACACATTTACACTTATATTTCATGACTCCTGTCATTTATATAATGCATACTCTAGTCCCTCACCCTTATCTTAACCATCAAAACTGCTTCACCATAATCATGACCTTAATCATAACCAGAACCCCCAGACGGCCATCCTGTCAAACCTCACAGTAATTGTGGGCTCCACATTTTCTGACTTTATGAATATGATAAAAAGAAATCACCCAAACACATGTACCAAAGTTTTTTGGAAAAGACCTGTCTGTCAATTATAACTTTGTCTTGAAAGACATCTTTAAAAGATTCAATATCAGAGGATGGAGTTACTACATTTATCAGAATGTCAAACAAAAAAAAAGACCCAAAAGCAAAACAACAACTCAGGGATACACTTACAAAAGCAAGCTTTAAAAAAGCTGATAACAAAACAAAAAAGGCACCAGGGCAAAAACTAAAAAAAACAGGCAGGATGGAGACTAGGACACCATAACCAAGGAATGGGATCTGAAAATGGAGACAGAGCTAGGAAACAAAACAAAGCCAGGGACGGAAGAAATTAAAAAGACACAGGGAAGCAAAGAGACTACTTACACATCAGGGTATTATAATATTTATTTCATTTATTTTTGTTTTCAGTTGTAAAAATATGCTACTCATCCCTTTCCTTCAATGATTTGTTTAATGCACTTAATAATCTATCTCTCTAACAATCTGAGACTGTAGTTTTGTGGTGACAATACTATGCAGAAGTTTTTTTTATTTTATTTTTTTATTTGCTTGAGTATGGTAGGACGGGTTATAATTTTCTGAAATCTGATTTTGTGCAGAAGAGAACTAAAATTAGACTCTTAGACACATGATTTTTGATGGTTGAATTATGTTATGGCAAGATGCAGCAGCCAATAGCTTCCTCAAACATTTCTACTTTTTTGTTATCATATGCTTGTCAATATTATCTGCCCATAGAATTCAACAGTGTGTCAGTTGCTGCTGGTAACATTTTTCAGGATGCAGATTAAAAAAGTGCACTGGAGGAATTGTATGGTGTCATCAGTATCCAAATTATTAATTACCCAGATAGTATTTTTATTGTGGATTTAAAGCTTGAGGGCTATTTTATCTAAATTTGACCAGTATTTCTATGTCTTTATCAGGGAAAAAAACAAATAGTTGATGATTTAATGATTCGATTCGGACAAGTCTGATTCGACAGCAAATCTTTTAGTTGAATCATCACAAAATGTGATTATGAAACAAAGATCATTCTATTTTGGATATATGGAAGTGCTGAATAACTGATTTCACATAGTATTGCTTTGTTCTTCCAATAATTCATGATATGAAGCCCATTTTGATATGAACTATTAATAATTTTAATAATGAAATATTGAAAAGAATTCTTGTGGGTCAAATCTATACATACCACGCATGAATAAATTACCTACTACAGTTGCACAATCCAGTTAAGCTGAGGTGAGTGCACTACCAGGCAACTTGAACAAGTTGGTTTTCCTCTCACACAACTTAAGCAGAATCAAACTGCCACAGGTGCAGTAAAACACTGACTGTTAAAATGGTTTAAAAGTGATTTTTTTTTTGTCAGATCTAATTCGATTTGCTTATATTGTAATCAGTCGTATAGCCATATGAGTGAGATGAGAAAAAGGATGGATAGAGTGTCCTAGTATTGTTATCTTATGACATACACTGTAAAAAATGATTTTGGAGAGTGGTAAATATAATCCATGAAAATCATATAAAATTTTCCTTGATTATTCTAGCAGAGGAATTACAAACTAAAGGATAAATTATACCTAAAGTACCTATTTGATAACAGTAAAAAGTGTTACATAGAAAAATGTAATAAAATATATCTAAAAGCCATCAGTCTTATGCTGCAATATGCGCATGCGTCACACGTCACCCCGTTGACATCAGCGCTGGTGTGAGCGGGATTTGAAATCTTGAAGGCTGCAGTCTATTTCCTGCCTGTGGAGTACTGGACTGAAGGTAAACTAAGATTACTCTTTTACATATTGCTTCATATAATGCACGAATACAAACGGTAATTTATGAAATGACAAGATATTCAACAGGAGTTGTAGTCAGTGTGCTTCTGTATTATGTGCCGTGCATGCTTGAACCGAAAGTTTGAATTGGCGACTCGTGCCAGTTTGCACAGTAAGTCGAGCTACAGTTATAACGTGAAAGACCATTGAATTAGCAAGTTAGCACCACAGAGGTAAACTTGCAGGATGAACAACGTTTATTAAGATTTCGCCATGTTAGGAGTTGTCTCGTTCCACGTCTCATGTGGCGCTTTCTACAAGATAAAATGCGTATGCATGTAAGTGTGTTTGTTTGTTTCTTTTAAGCTCAGTTTATTTGGCCCATAGTAGTTCATCCTGCAATGGCTCCGACGCTTCATTAGTTTTTGTTTATCAACTGAAACAGTGCACTGGTTATTGGAAAAAAAAAATCACAGTCTGCTGTATCTCAGTGTCCTGTTGAGAAAACATAGCACTGTCTACATTTGTTTTCACCATCATGACAGTGTCATTCATACAGAGGCCTCTCAATGGCAAAAAAATCCCATTCCTTATCAAATGTGGTACATACACACATAACTAACTGAGAAGTAGAACTGTTTAATATACCACAGCTTAACACACACAACAATCAAATGTGTAAGTTTTGTCCTTAAATCCTCCCTCCTCGAAAATGATTCACATTGCAACCTAAAAAACGATACTACATTTTGCTGATTTACTTACTTTTTTGTCTTTTGCCATGTACCGTAATTTCCAGACTATAAGCTGCTATTTTTTTCACACACTTTGAACCCTGCGGCTTAAACAATGATGTGGCTAATTTATGGACGAAAATAAAGGAGAAAGTGTGTGACGAAGTAATTCTGGGACTGTTCAATTCCGACACTGAAGAAGACAACTTTAGTGGTTTTAGCGCGCAGGAGGAAGATGAAGATAGCGATCGATGACTTTTCTGGTAGGCTACTGTATTTCTTATTTTTTTGACCAGCTGTGTTACAAGCGCTGTTTGGAAAAATACATTTATTTAATTAAAAGTTAAAAAAATCTTTCTGTGTCATATTTTTCTGTGTAAATATCCCATGTTACAACGTGAATATCTGCGGTTTATAGACAAGTGTGGCCTATATATGTACAAAATCTTTTTTCTTTTTAAATTTAGTGTGTGTGGCTTATATTCAGGTGTGCTCAATAGTCCAAAGATTACGGTACATGCCTGATTATTGTATTGTGTAATATTTTATTATTTTTATTCTTATTTTATTTGCAGGCTGATTAACTCTGTATGTGGACTTTCACTATTGTCTTCCCCTCTCCTCTTTTCTTGCCTCTTTGAGCTAAGATATAATCATACGCCAGTTTCCACGCAGTCTGATGCTACCAGTTCTGGGACTGCCTGAGCTCCCCCTAGTGTACCCTGTCCATTTGCTGGTCGCAGGTGTTGGACACAGCGTTCAGGTATGCAAGTTTTCAAAATAAAAAAAAAAAATACATGATTTTAAGGCTTTAATAACCTAAATCAAAGAATGAAAATGAACTGGCTGTGCAAAGTATGTAACTTCACCACGTCAAAACAATTGGACCTGTTGAAGCACAGCAAATTACAACACAGGCATTTTGGACGATACCAGTCCATATTCTGTCTCCATTCTGATTGTCCTTGCACCTTTAGGACATGGGGTGCATTACGGACACATTTGTCCAGGCGTCACTCACAGACAACCAAGCCAGGCCACCTCCTTTCCTTCACATGCCTACTGTGTAATTCCTGCTGTTTTGACAATGAAAGACAATATTTTGAGCACATTGGTAGACATCTTAAGAGGTTTGAAACTGTGCCTTATGTTTTTAAAGGTTGTGATTATAAGACAAATATATACACAATGTTCCACAGTCATGAGAGCAGGAAACACAACCCACATTCAATGGAGGATTTTAAGACCTCTGTTTTTCATCAATACCAGCCAGATGAAGAAACCAACTTTGCTGAAGATGAAAACAACTGTGACTCTGTCCTTGAGGATGAGGTGGACTTGCACAAAATTATTATTAAGAGACTGGGGTTACTCCTCCTTAAATTGGAATGCATTTTCAATGTCTCCAAGACATGCATAGACGAGCTAGTGGAGGAACTTCATTTCCTTACAGCATCTGCATCTGCATCTGGCCCAGTAATGAAAGCATTGCTGTACTTTTGAAGATTCAGTGATATCAGAACTGGTTAAAGAACTTTGCCAGTTAAACCTTTTCTGTGTTGCTTTTGGAGTGGATGGGCCTTTAAGCAGTCAGGACAGGAGAGAGCAATTTATAAAGGAGCATCTCTCACCAATTGAACCCGTTGAGTACATACTTCATAGTAGTGACAAAAAAACATTTCATTATGTACCTATTCTTCCATTATTGTCTCAACTTGTGAACAACAAACACATCCCAAACACTACATTACAGAACAAAAGGCCATCTGATGTCTCCTCTGGATACAAATCATTTCATGATGGATCTTTCCTAAGAGAAAACAGCTTTTTACGTGGAGGTGAACTTAAAATCCCACTCATCCTATACATAGATGACTTTGAAGTATGCAACCCTCTGGGAACATCCTGCAAGAAACATAAAGTCAGAGCTGTGTACTGGGTGTTTGCAGACATACCTGCCACATTGCGATCTACACTAACTTGCATTTACTTAGCCATTCTATGTAAGGCAGATGATGTCAACCAATATGGATACCCAAAAGTATACGATCCACTGCTCAGAGATTTGAAATCTTTCTAAGATGATGGTATTTTTGTACCAAGTCTGGGCAAAGTGGTCAAGGGTACTGTACTTGCTGTAGTTGCTGACAATCTTGGTGCTCACTCAATAGGTGGGTTTGTTGAAAGCTTTTCAGCTTCACATTTCTGTCACTTTTTGCATTGCAGAGCGGTCACAGATCCAGGAACATGAAGTAGCAGAAGGACTGTTTCCCCTACGGACTAAGTCCAACCATGCCATGCATGTCAAAGCAGCATCGCTAGAGATATCACCCTGTCTTGATTTGTTTATCAAGAAAAAATACTTCTCTCTTCAGGAGCTCAACCATTCCATCCATTGTTTTCCTTACAAGTGGAGTGACAAGACAAACAGTCCACAAGCTATTGCCCCAACTTTTGTATCTCGAAAGAGTGTAGGAGGCAATGCACACGAAAACTGGTGCTTGTTGAGGATGCTACCATTTATGATTGGTGACAAAGCACCAGAAGATGACCCAGCTTGGGAGGTTTTGATGACCCTGAAAGATGTTGTCGAGCTTGTCATGGCTCCTGTCCACACAGATGAGACACTAGGATATATGGAGAGCAAGATCAGTGAACACCGTTACAGAAGTGTATTTAGAAGTATTTAGAAGTGTTCCCTGAGGAGAGATTGAAACCAAAACACCACTTTCTTGAACACTATCCATGGCTTACAACTACTTTTGGGCCACTTATGAATTTCTGGACCATGCACTTTGAAGCCAAACACAGATTCTTTAAAAGGATTGCGAGGCAGACTGGGTCTTTTAGAAACATTCTCATGACAATGGCAAGAAAACACCAATTAATGCTTGCATATAATACCCATGATTGCAATAATCAAAGGCCAGCACTGTCAGTGTCCCAAAGGACTCAAGTGGCAGTCAATGTTCTAAAAGACAGCATTAAGGAGTCATTTGCAAGGAAGTTCCCTGGGGCAGAGGTTGTGAACATGACAAACAAGATAACCATTTTAGGTACAGACTATAATGTTGGAATGCTGTTGCCCTTTGGATCAACAGGAGGCTTGCCTGACTTTGGAGAAATACTGCAAATAATCATTGTGCATGAAACCCCTGTCTTTGTTCTCTAGTTGCTTAGTGGATGGTACTGTGAACACATGAGGAGCTTCAGAGTAAAGCCAATAGGAGATGCTGAAATCCTTCAGCATTCAGAACTGAAAGATACATATCCCCTGGCTGCATATAATACAGCAGATGGTCGTATGGTGTCCCTTAAACACTTCACTTGCACATCAGAGTAAATACGCTTGAGTTGTTATATCAATTGTGTGCACACATTACAAGTACAGTTGTTGAAAAAGTTAATTACTTAGCAACAAGATACTGAGTTTAAAGGGCTGTCCACACCAACAACTATATGGTCTGGCCACACCATAAGACCAGTGCATGCACAGTTATTTTTTTATGTTGTTGTAAACCCACTTTGAATCTACAGTTTCTATGGAGGATGATAACGTTACAATTTAGGATTGATTTTATCACAGAAAAAGTGTCAACAAAAAACCAAAATATACTCATAATCCAAGTCAGATGTTAAAGTTATGAAACTGAAAATGTGTAAGAACCTTGTCACCTCCCTTTCCTCTTCTCTCTTCCCCAATTAATAATGACCATCAAAGAGGGTGTTCTTTATTCCCATAAACAATCTCAAAATCTTGTTTTCACTAAACATAATTTCTTTGTAAAACCTATGCAAGTAAACTTATCAACTATTAACAAACTGTCTTAATTTATTTTCTTTCTCTGTCCCTACAGCTGAGGACAACACAACCCAAACAACAATGGCCGTCCAGTTACAAGTCATATTAGAAGAACATAATATACAAAAGTTGATGCTTCCAACAGGAATTCCAAATACAGTGGAGGATCTTGTTTCAGTAGTTGGTAAAACTTTCCAAATTTAGACTATTGTATGAAGACAAGGATTTTGGAAACCAATTTTTCAGTGTGACCTCAACTACTAACCTACAGGACAAGGCCACTGTGAAAGTGATAAGAAAAGAAACAGTGATCACCCTTGACCTACACCCAGTAGAAACATCAGGACTGTCCTCGCCATTGAGCTCTCCGAGTTTACTGGATACCCATCCTGCAAGTAGTAGTGAACTGGACACCTACCCTGCAGATGACGATACATCCTCTCCTGTGTCTGACTGTCCATCGTCCAGCTCTAAAGGCACCATTATTCTCCCTGATTCATGTCGCTCTGCTCCATGGCCAGTACCATTATAAGTACCACAGTTTTCCCGTGACATCGAATTCATCTTTGCAGAGGCAAATAAATCATATCATGAAACTGGAATACACTTCCGTGAT
>JAPZDZ010031795.1:0-12548 GCA_029783805.1 Acanthurus tennentii
GCCTTCCTGATCAGTTTGTTCAGTCTGCTGGTGTCACTGGCTGTGATGCTGCTCCCCCAGCAGACCACAGAGGAGAATAAAGTGCTTGCTATGACAGACTGGTAGAAGATCTCCAGCATCTTGCTGCACACATTGAAGGATCTCAGGTTCCTCAGGAAGTAGAGTCTGTTGCACCCCCTCTTGTACCCAGCTGTGCTGTTGGCCTTCCAGTTCAGTTGGTTGTCAAAAGTCACACCCAGGTACTTGTACTCCTCAACCAACTTCACATCCCTACCCAGGATGCACAGGGGCCTCGGAGTTGTTCCCTTTCTCCTGAAGTCAATCACCATCTCCTTGGTCTTATCCACGTTAAGCAGCAGGTGATTATCCCCAGTCCACTCCACAAATCTATCCACCAGCCCTCTGTACTCCTCCTCCCGTCCACTGTTTATACACCCTAAAACAGCAGAGTCATCAGAAAACTTCTGAAAGTAGCATGACTCTGTGTTGTACTGGAAGTCACTGGTGTCCTCCGCAGCTTCTCACCCAGTAACAAAAGCTGGATGGTGTTGAAGGCACTCGAGAAATCAAAAAATGTGATTCTTTCAGTGCCACCACCACCATCCAGATGTGAGTAAGCCCACTGCAGCAGATAGATGACAGCATCATCCACCCCCAGATGCGGCTGGTTGGCAAACTGAAGAGGGTCCAGGGACCTGATCCTCAAAGGTTCTCAGCAGTGACAGTGAAAAGATATTTGTACTGTTTTACACAATCAAAAAAATGGCAATCAGTTACGACTTGAGTCACAACAGAAGGGATCTTCCTGAAGTCAACTATGGTCTCTTTTGTTTTTGACACATGGTTATTCAGAAAGGAACAAGACCATGATCAAGGTCATCATTACGAAGCAAGGTATCCCAATAATATGCTGATCCATGTGTTTGCTTTGGCAAAAATGGTGAGTGGACACACCCTTGTGGTGAATGTGTAGAAGATAAAGGAGCCCCTGACAAAACCCCATTCACCCTTACACATTGTGTCCAAGCTGTTAAAAAATCCTCAGCCAACAGATTAGACCAGGATTTATAGTGAAAATGGCCTGTAATCTTCCCACTGAAGTCAAGGGCTCAGTACAATTAAAAGCACAGGAAAAGTAAACAAAAACAAGGCTTTCTTAAGGTGAGATAAATTCGTGTTCAGTAAAGTGCAAAGTACATCACCAACCCCTCTGCCAGACCTACAGGCAAACTGTAGACGATCTGAATGATCTTGGGCAGAGGTTAGTAGTTCACCCTTTACAATCTTTACAATCAAAGATTTCAGCACCAGAGGTGAGAGCTGCAGGTCAGAAGTTAAGTGACTTTGTTTTTAGGCACAGGAACAATGCTAGAGTCTTTGCACAGATGGGGAGCCTAATGAATATAGAGAGATAGTTTGGGGGAAAAAAAGTAAAAACTCTAAGCCAACTGTTCTGCACAATGCCTTAGTACGCAACCCCGAATCCCCCCCATCAAGGCCAGGACTCTTCTTCTCCTTTACACCCTGAAAAAGTTTTAGGGCCACACTCCTGTCAGCATGGATGCTGCTCTGACAAGGAACAGTATTCCTAAAAACAGACAGCTCGTCATTTAAACATGATATAAAAAGTATTCAGCTCGCCAGAAAGGATACAGTCAGGCTTACCATTCAGTTAATTAGGACAACTTCTGGATTGCATTCCCATTATGGACTTAACCCCTTTCCAGGCGGGGCATGAGTTACCATCAATCAGCACACTCCTTACTTTGTCCTCATATCTGTGTTTAGCAAGTTTAAGTTCTCATTTAACTTGCTTTTGCAGTTCTTTATACCAAGACACATCTCCTTGAATAAAACCTAATAAATATTTTTGTATTCTGCTGATTGATTGTGTTTTTCACAGATAGAATGGCTTATTATTAGGATAAATGAAAAATTTGTGGGCGACAACCAAATCCTTGCTGAAAGTGACATGCAGACACAGTATCAGTGAGTTCATTAATGCCATCCTTACAAACATTCTTAACATACTTCAATCAGTTAAATTGTTAGATTAAATAAACACTTCTGGAGACACTGGACAGAATCATCCGGCCAACACAGAACTAAATGTCGCTCCAGCTTTTGTTTTCACTGACATTAGCATAGCTTGCATTGCTAAGTCAGCATTAGCTAGCAACACTAACAAGAAACTATAGGCTATAGAGTTTCTTGCTGAAAGGATGTTGGTGCTCACACACACCACTCAGAAACTTCGGTAAAAATGTTAAAAGGATAAAATCACTCATCCAGCTGAGGTGAGCCATTGTTATTGCTTCTATCACCCCAGGTCAGTTCCAAACAATAAAAACAGATTAAAACACACACACTTCCCAGCTGTTTGCTCTGATGCTGCTGCTGCTGTGTACTGCCACTACTAGCACAATTCCAATCAAAAGAAGAAGAAAGTGGAAGGAGGTGATAGTAATCATTTTGTACTGCAGCTTCAGTGGCACCTACCTGAAAAACCTACCAATCCACTCGAAGAGCTTAAGCTATGGGGTTTAAGCAATGCACAATACCCATATGATGACTACCTGTCTGTAAAACCTGAGTTCTCAGCTGATGTAACTGGAGTGGCACAGACAATTTACAGTTTGGCTTTTAATGTGTTCCAAACATCAGAAAGGTGAAGATGTTGCCACACTCATGGGGACACACAGAGCTGGTGAGAAGGATGTTTCAGTCCTGTGGGAACAAGTAGGAGAACAGTTCTTGAGCACTTTGACCATACACCGCACCATCAATGACCATACACCACACCATAAAAGAGTTAAGTACTTCCACAGTAGAAGTATCACGCTGTTATTACTTGATTATTACATAGTAGATACATATGCCTGTAATACTAACATCTACTGGTAATAAGAGGTTAAGCCAATTCAACAAATCTGATATTCAGAAAATTGTAAATTCTTGAGATAGAGTTTGCTAAGTAATATTCTATTTTGCAGCTAAATCATGGAAGATTAGAATCTACTCGAATCTTGCTTCTAGGCTGGAGACAATTATCCTGTCAATATTTCACAATGACCAAACAGGATTCATTAAAGGTCAGCACTCTACTAACAAAGTCAGAACACTTCTAAATCTGATCAGCATGTTGCAGCACCACAGCGCAGAGGCAATTGTTATGTCGCTTGATGCAGAAAAAGTTTTTGACAAAGTTAACTGGTCCTTCCTGTTGTTCACAAATTTGGCTTTGGAGAGTCATGTATCCAGTAGATAGCAACCTTGTATAACTCATCCAAGGCTACAGTCACCACTAATGGGTTCACTTCACAAAGTTTCACTCTGCAGTGGGTAACCAGACAAAGATGCCCAGTCTCACCCTTACTGTATATATTCATGAAGCCGCTAGCAACTGCGGTTTGTCAGAACATCAATATCATAGGTGTCTGCTCCTCCATCTCAGAACACAAAATTAATTTATATGCCAATTATATTTCACTTAAATACATGAACCCAAAACATCACTACAGGAAGTATTTAACCTAATAACTACTTTTTCTCAGCTTTCTGATTATTCTATCAACTGGTGAAAATCAACAATACTTCCAATAACAGAGAATTCATGGAATCCTGCAGACCAAAACCCACACTACACTCTTCCCACAGGAAACATTAAATATCTGGGCATAAATATTTCACCCAAATTATCTGAGTAAGTCCACCTGAACTTCAGCTTGCTTCTAGACAAAATATGTGGTGACCTGAGGAGTTGAAACTAGCTTCCTATCTCTCTTCTGGGGCATATTGCCGCAGTTAAAATGAAACTCTTACCCCAAGTCAACTATCTCTCAACCATGATCCCATTCAAACCCACATAAAAGTGGTTTCAAACATTTGACTCCGCTATTATAAAAGTCTACTCTAAGAACAAAAAACCTAAGCCTAAATCTGAAGGGGGATTAGATGCTCCCAATTTCATGTATTATTACTTAGCTAGCCAGGTACAGTACCTTACCAAATGGCTACATCCAAACGACAACTATAATTCTTGGCTAGAACTAGAGCAGTTAGACTGCAACAATATTAAACTCTCTCCCTCCCTTTTTTCCACAATTACACTCAAACGTCATAATTGTTTCAAGAACTCATTTATTGCTGCCACTTTGACCGCCTGGTGGAAAACTATGGGGACAACAGACTCTCAGGCCTCTACTCCACTGATATTAAAGAAGAGTTAGGACCCCCTCTCATTCATCCTATCGACTGATTCAGTACTTAACGTCGTTTATACATTTCTGGCTGAGCTGTTTTCTAGGCATTTGGACACTGTTGGACTCTGGCTTTATAAAAAAAAACAGTTATGCCTAGATAATTGTTAGACTCCTATTTAATGACATCTATAACCGCTCAAACCCAAAGAACTCTGCATTTGTCATCTCCTTAGATGCTTAGAAGATGCATTTGACAGAATGGAATGGGATTATCTGTATTAAGATTATCTGTTTTAAGCTTTAAGAGAATTTGGTTTTGGTGATAGGTTTATTGTCTGGGTTAAGTTACTGTATGCCTCCACTCAGACTTCTTCCCTCTCCAGGGGTACAAGACAGGGATGCACAATGTCCCCTCTGCTCTTTGCCATTGCCGTCAAGCCTCTTGCCATTGCACTCAGATCTTAACCCTATATTGAGGGTTTAATTAGGTATGGCATTGACCAGAGGATAGTCTGGCACATCTCTTCCAACTGTACTATAAAATGTGACTTAAATCATTTTGTTGCTTATTTGGTTACAAACTAGGTATCAGCAAAGGGGAACTCTTTCTTCTAAATTTCACAACCACAACTATTTACTTGAAACGGTACCTTTTTGAGTAGTTCTGGACAGCTTTCCATGTTTAGGGCCTAAGTACAAACTGTATGATTTTTTTTTTTTTAAACTAACCTGATCAATCAAAGTGAGTGGATTGTAACTTGCAGTGTATGTATAGAATGGCTTTTTTACTCACACATTAAAAATGACACATGTACACCACTAGGTGACGCTGTAATCAAGAGGAAGACATTTTTGGCCTATCTGACTTTTTAAAATCCCATATCAATTTGTTTCTGAATGGAGCTGAATTAGATGACTTCAGCTTTGCCCATTTTAGCATGGAAATGTTTAGGCTAAATTACAACACACGGGAAACCTATTTTCTCAAACTTCTCTTAGGGTTTTCATCTGATTTGTGTGAAACTTTGCACGGAATATCTTGAGAGTGCCGTGATTAAAAGTTAACAAAACAGTTTCCAAAAGTTGTAAAATGTGCAAATTATTAACAACCAAATTATTAACAACCAAATTTTTGTGTATCTTATCCAAAGTAAATACTATCAGCACAAAGTTTTGAGTGTTTGTTTGTTGAGATGAAGTCTGGTCAAAATCTGCCACTGGGAGGCACTGTAAATCCCAAAAATTTGAATGTCATAGTAACCACTTTGATTTGCATCAGGGTATTATTATTAATATTATTATTAGTAGTATTATTATTATAACAACAACAACAAAAACAACAACAACAATGATAATAATAATAATAATAATAATAATAACATTGATTTGCCTTTTTGACAACTTTAACATGTTCAAAAACTCACAAAAAATGGCAGACAGATCAGTTGGGTGTGACATTTATGTATTCTATTGGTTGCCAGTTGCTACTTTCACATACATGCATGCTCTACAAAAAAGTCTCTTGAGACCCTCAGCTAAACTCAACAGGAAGTCTGCCATTTTGGATTAAATGGCCATTTTTGGCAATTTACAAGTTTTTGTTTTTTATGTACAAACTTCTCCAAAATACTATATCTGATCCTCAACAAATTTGCTGTGTGAACTGTTAACATATTGAGGATCAAAAGTTGGCAAAAGTTTTTGTTCTCAATTATCAGTATGGCTTTGGCTTGGCGGCCACTTTAAGCATTTTGCCATGAAAAATGAAATGCTTATAACTGTAATGTGCATGTTCTGATCTGCACCAAACACCACGTTTGATAAGAATCCAAACCTAAACACATCCTTAAGCCAATATGCAGTTTTATTCAAAGCGACACCATCTGGCCACAGGAAATGACTCTCAATGACCATGTGTCATACTTAAATGAACTCCTTCCACAAAATTTTTCTGAACAACTTGAAATTTTGTTCAAATACTCATAAGATGTTTGTGATTATTCTTTTTTACAAGCTTTTATTTTGGATGAATGATATGGGGGATAATTGTAAACTCACCAAACTTATAACTCTAGTCAAACATGTTGAATTCTACTGTTTAATATTCAGATCAGGATTGGGTGGGGCCCTGTTAGCTCTGTACTGCCCCCTGAAAAATTTTTAAAAAGGCAACCTTCACATTTATTTTTACCAACATATATGATATTTAGTAGGCTCATATGTCTTATCAAGATTTACCAAAAAGCCTGTGGAAATCATGGCCTAAACCCAACAGGAAGTCAGCCATGTTAAATTTAGTGTAAAAAATTTTTACATTTTTGGCAATTTTCACATGTTGTATTTTAACAAAGTCCCTAGAGATTTTACAAGACCAACTTGAAATATGGTTTATATGCTCATAATACCTTTGTGATGAAAAGTTATCAAAAGCTTTTGATTTTGTTCAACGGATTAGCAGTAACATGGCAGCCATTTTGAACATTTTGCTATCAAACAAAAGCAGCTTATAACTTCAATGTAAATGATCTGATATGCACCA
This sequence comes from Acanthurus tennentii, assembly GCA_029783805.1. Taxonomy (NCBI): domain Eukaryota; kingdom Metazoa; phylum Chordata; class Actinopteri; order Acanthuriformes; family Acanthuridae; genus Acanthurus; species Acanthurus tennentii. The sequence goes on from JAPZDZ010031795.1 coordinate 6,742, forward strand.
AACTTTCCGTGTGTTATGAGTCCCAGCTTGAGACCAACAATACATCGATATTATGTCAAAATTAGAGTGCCACCTTCTGGCAAAAGGAAATGACAAGTTTCATACCTTCATGTGTTTCTGAAAAGATGGGCCTAAACAAGTTAATGACCATATGTTGTGATCTTTGTCCATATACAATAAATGGCATAACCACAGAGGCAGGAGCCAATGTTGATGTTTTGCCAAGACAGAGGACAAAATTTTACATTGTGATTAAAATTGCACTCCAAGGTAAGTAACATGCCTGTGAGAAGTCAAAAACACAGGGCTTCCTTTTGGTGGCTACCATGAGTAAACCTTGTATGGCAAAGATTAAGATTAACTTCACATGCACCACAACTCTCTGTGTATGAGAATGTGACGAATACTTTGCGTTTTCGGGGCCACTGCAGTCCTCCTTGACAGATGCCAGGGTGCGAGGGTCCATTAAATGCTGCTTGCATTGCATGGACTAGCATGCAATTTTTTGTCTTCTTTTACTCCAAAATGAACTGGATTTGTGACCTTAATATACTTAAAACTCGTGAAATTTGGGAGACACATCAGTCTTTGTCAGTCGCAAAACATGCCACAGTTGTCACACATGGTGAATATTAATATCTAGTTTACATCTCAAAAGTGGGTGTGGCCTAATGGATGTGTAGCAACCCCCCCAAAATTTAAAAAGAACCAGCCCAAGCGGCCAATTTGACATAGAGTTACAAAATTTTGTCAGGTATATGTATCATGATGAGAGGTACAAAGAAGCCGCTTGAAGCCATGACCTAAACCCAACATGAAGTCAGCTATTTTGACTTTATGAGCCACCTGCTCTCTCTGGTGATGAAGCATTGTGCACTAAACGTGGGGCGGTTGCTAAGTTGATTGGAAGAAAGGCTCTGATACATTGTAATTTGGCTTGGCAGCTACTGCATTGCTAGACACAGGTGTACAAGTCAGTATCATAAGCTGTGACTGGAAAGAGAGACATTTGCCAGACATGGTCATGCGACCACTGACGGAAATCATTGAGGAACTGGATGAGTTGAAAGTGTGTGCAGTAAATGGGGAACCTATCCCGTTTGATGGTTGGGTACCCATAATGATCAACTTACCTGGAAGCGAGGACCCCGGTCTCTCCATCAGCACTCTGGTCCTCATCAGCAGTCTGTCCATGGACAAACCACTGATCGGATTCAATGTCCTGGAGCAAATCATGAAAGGACAGCCAGAACAGTTAATACCTACACTGGTTACATTGCTCCAAAAGGCCATCTGTGTCTCCGCTGAGAAAGCTGAAGCGATTGTCAGCTTCATTAAGACAGCAGTGCCAAGTGTGCCACAAGGTCACTTAAGAACAGGCGAAAAGGATGTGGCCATCCCTGCAGGGCAAGTCACCTGGGTAAGGTGCTGAGTTCCACCAAACATGAACTCCTGTGACCATTTGCTGTGGTTTCAGGCAGATGAGGAGTCAGTCCTTAGAGCAGCTGGAGGTGGTGACAAGGTTGGTTTAGATTGAGAAGATTAAGAAGATTAAGAACCATTCCAAGCCCTACGTCACAATCGCTGTTGGTAACAACACCAAGCACAGTGTTACCTTGCAAAAAAATCCGCTTTGGGCACGTTGCAGCCCATTGGCTGGATTGTGGACACTGAAACCCCTGACAAACCCACACCTACCACGACAGTCAATGAGGTTACGTTGAACCAGCTGAACCAACTTCACCTCGCTGGCATCCACAGGTAAAACTTGACCACCTGGAAGAGGAATAGCAGGAGATTGTCAGGAGAATGTTGTTTGAGGAATGTGGGGCTTTTGCAAGAGATGGAAATGACATTGGGTGTAACCCGAGCCTGCAAATGGTGATCAACCTAAAAGATGACATTTCAGTGCAGAGAGCCTACACCTCTATACCAAAGCCTCTTCTAAAGGAGGTCAAAGAGTACATCCAAGACCTTATTGTGAAAGGATGGATAGTCAAGTCCAAGTGTGCGAAAAAAAGATGGCTGCCTCTGCATTGAAGACAGTGCCAGACTGACACCCATTGCCTCGAATACAGAACCTGCTTGACACCTTGATATTCCTGGTTCAGTATCCTGGACTAAGGCAAAGCCTATCACCAGAGCTTTGTGGCTGAAGGCTCCCATCATCTATCTGCCTTCATCACACCCTGGGGGCTCTATGAATGGGTAAGAATCCCATTTGGGCTTTTGAATGCACCTGCGGCCTTTCATAGAAGCATGGAGGAGATGTTGAGTTCTCTGAGGGAAGAGTGCTGTATCTGGACAACATCCTCTGCTACTCAAGGTCTTTAGAGGATCATGTGGAGGAGGTCCACAGGGTGCTCCAGGCTTTGCAGTGTCAAAGGGTGAAACTTCAGCCTTAGAAGTGTGAGATGTTCAAGAGGGAGGTTTGCTATGTTGGGCGCCTGGTTAGTGCTGATGGTGTTTGAGTCAACCTCAAAGACCTGGAAGCAGCACTGGCTCTGAAGACACAAGCACCACAGACTGTAGACAACTATATGAGGGTCCTCGGGTTCCTCAACGACTACCGCTCATATATACAAAACTTCTCAAAGACAGCTCAGCCACTGTATGAGTTACTCCAGGGGAAGTCCTCAACACGGCAAGCGTACGGTCGACAGAGTAAAACCAAAGGACCCAACTGCCATCGATGGCACCCATACAGTGGACTGCTGAGCATCAGAGTGTACTTGAGAGACTGATTGATACGTTAACCCATCCTCCAGTTTTAGCGTACCCGGACTTTGACCAGCCATTCGTTCTGCATACTGATGCGTCAGGGTGGGGCCTCTAGGCCGTCCTCTACCAGCAGCAGGGTGGAAAGCTACGAGTCATCTGCTATGGATCATGGACCCTGACACCTACAGAGTGTAACTACCACCTGCACAGTGGCAAGTTAGTGGGCAGTGTATGAGAAGTTTAGAGATTATCTCTTTTACGCTCCACACTTCACCATCTTCACCGACAACAACCCACTGTTATACATCATGAGCACAGCAAAACTCAACACAGTTGGTCATTGCTGGGTTGGAGAACTGTCAGACTTTCGCTTCATCATCAAGTACAGACCAGGAAGAAGTGCTTGCTCATGTGGGAATTGGTTTCAATTGTTGGGTTCCTTTAAATCTAAAATACAAATGTGTTTATAGAGTGTGGTCTAGACCTGCTCCACATGTAAAGTGTCTTGAGACAACTATGTTGTGATTTGACACTATATAAATAAAATTGAATTGACTTGGCCCAGGCTCAAAGGGAAGACCCCACAATTGGGGAGGTCATGAGACTTAAAGAGTCTTAAGTTAAATGCTAGACTCACCGAAGACATCAGGAGGTCTGTGAAAGGATCTGCTTGTAAGCTCCTCCATGAGTGGGACCATCTGCACCTTGAACACAGTGTCTTGTATTGACAAACACCAGAAAGAAAACAACTCATTTTGCAGGGGTGTTGCACCGTGCCAGAGAGAGGTTTTATTGGCCTCACATAAAAAGGTGCATAGAAGACTAGGTGACTAGGAAATGCTGTTGCATAAGGCAAAAGAAGCCGACAGTCCATGTATGTGCTCCCATGAGTAGCCTTAAATCCAACTCGCCACTTGAGCTAGTCTGTATAGACTATTTGCACCTTGAGAAGATCAAAGAGGGGTAAGAGTATATTTTGGTGGTCGTTGGCCACTTCACAAGGTTCACCCAAGCTTACCAAACCAAAAATAAGTCAGGGCGCACAGCAGCAGAGTGAATATACGGTGACTATGTACCTCGCTTTGGCTTCCCCAACAAACTCCATTACAACCAAGGCCGAGAGTTTGAGAATGAGCTCTTTTGAACTCTCGGGCAACTCTCTAGGGTTGGTCACTCCCGAACATCCCCATACCACCCCCAAAGTAATCCTGCGTAGCGGTTGTTGCAAATGTAACCCTACATTGACCGATAAAGAGAAGGAAGTATGGAAAGGCAATCTCCCGCAGGATATACATGAGTATAACTGCACCCGGCATGAGTCCACTGGTTACTCGCCCCACTTTCTGCTCTATGGACACCACCCTCGCCTCCCTGTGGATCTCTTGTTTGGTTTGGCAGAAGAGACCAACCCGGTGACACACGAAGGATATGCTGAGAAGTGGTGCAAGAGAATGACAGAAGTGTATCACATCGCTAACAATAATAGCCTGTCATCTAGCACCAAGGGCAAGTCTTACGATGACCAGAAAGTGAGAGGAGTGGTTCTGGAGCCAGGAGATAGGGGGAAAAGGATATACGTGGTTAAGGAACAAGTCTTGGACAACCCTGTGTATATGGTCCGTAGACACAGGTCCTTTGTGAGAGAAGGTCTGTTGAGCCTCCTAAGGAACCTGATGTAGTCCAGGGTGGAGGCCCGAGACAGTGGTGAACAGCTGGGGTCCGTCAAGGAGGTCAGACACAGAGGGAGATTCAAGTTGTGCCAAAGAAAGGCCCTGTGCTGCTGGGAGAAGAAGTGATGATAGAGGATCTGAGACAGGATGAACTACAACTGAGGGATGAACAGAACACTCCATTGGAACTTGGAGAGAATGATGTGTCAGCAATGCTTAACCTACCTCAGTCAGATGCAGAACCTCGGTTCCCTCAGAATGGATGTCATGAGAAGCAGATAACAGACCCTAAATCCAGTTCACCTACCCCCCGTGACGATCCACTTGCCAGAGACAACCAGGCCAAATGCTCACCTACTCATCTCTTGGCCACCCGACATATCAGTCTTGTCCCACTGTAAATAGTGTGGTACTTACCTTGTGCCTTCCCTACAACCATACGTACCATCATTCCAAGAGGCCAGCTCTTGTCCCGTTCCCATTTCCCCTATCTCTACCCTATACATGGCTATTAGAAAATTAAAGCATACACATGAGAATCATACATTCCTAATTACATGACCTTGAGTGACTTAAGGGTTTCGAGAATTTCATGTTTTGAGTAAGAAAAAAAAGGGGTTATGACTGTTATTGGGAGTTTGTGATTAAGTGTCAGGAGCCACTTTTGTTATTGGGGAGTGTGTGGCACCCCCAAAATAGGGTAACCACAATTAAGATTTATATTATTTCATATTAAGTTCTGCAACTATTTTTGTCAATATTTATTTATGTTCTCAAATGAGTATCATGGGTACTGAATTGCCACATTCATGTTAAAAGTAAGGGGGGAATGTTTGTGCTCTAACTAATTGCTCTGGAGAGGTCAAGGGGCGGTGCTTCCTCCGTTTTCTTCAGAGGCAATCTGGAAAGACAAAAAAACAGATTGTTCCTCACTCCTCTGTTTTACCTGCTTTATACAGGTCAGTAAACTGTCAATGCACCACAGAAATTTTATACTATATGAACAGTCAGGAGTAACATGAATATTTATGTAGAGTTTGTATCATGTTTTCATAAGGTGGTGCAAGGCCCTATTGTAACTGCTCCGTTTCTTCTTCTTCTTATTATTATTATTACGTCCAAAGAAACCTTAATTTGACCCCCTAAACATGCTCAAAATCTCACCAAATTTGGCATGCACACCAAGGATTGGTGAAAAATTTGATAAAATGGAAACCCTAAAATGTGCTCTCTAGCGCCAACAAGGGACACTAAAATGCCCACAGCTGCCCACAGGAATTTCATAGAAAGATGGGACAAAAGCCTACTTGTAGTACTCATCAAGACCTAAAAATCACGCATCAACAGGAGCTTGGCTATTTGCATTTGAAAAATGCAATGTACGGCCAAAAATGTCACTCTGAATCCTCTTCAAAG
>JAPZDZ010031995.1:0-12522 GCA_029783805.1 Acanthurus tennentii
GAAGCCCAGTGAGCCGGCTCACATTTGGGTATAAAAAGCTGAATTCAGTTTGAAATTCCTCATTCCTGTTCAAAATGATAAAACGTCGAGAGCTCACTGAAAATGAAAGAGTCCACATTAAAGCACTTCATGATGCTGGATGGTCTCTGACACAAATAGGGATAGGTGGTCTAATAAAATTGTTAAGCACTGTCCATTTCTCGAATTTCTGTCACTGCTTGGATATTGATCAGAAGGGTTGACTACTTTGCATTTGCTGTAAATCAGAAACTATTTTGACATACTACAGTTGCAAAACATCAATGTGAATGATGGTAAGTGGTGTGCATTTGTCTTTCCTGACAGACCCTACTATTTTTCTCTCATCCATCCATTCACACAAACGCCCACACATCAAAGATGTCAGAATCACTATGCAAGGTACTGGAATACTATGACGAGTCAGACAGTCTGTCAGAGGGGCCATGATTGCTTCAGAATCCAGTCACAATTTTCTAAATACTGCACCATTTCACTGTCACTTATTTTATTTTTATTTTCTTGATTGTAAGTGTGTAAATTTATCTATTATTTAGCACCCTGCGACTTGTCATTTAGAGTCTTGTTTGTACTGAACTATTAAAAATGATATGTCTATCACCTTCCAACACCACAAAATATCTCATCAGCTTCCACCTTTTGAACATAGCCTCTATGTAAACTGTTAGTGTGTCGATTTGAATTCCTGGATTAAAGTCATATTGGTTTGTAATTTCTGTACTGAGTTGTGATTTATGTATGCTACATGTTTTTATGGTAAAAATTGTTTGGACTTTTAAACAAATTAAAAAATAGTGTTTTTGCCAGCTCTGCTTTCTAATTTCTCAAGTAAAACCATTACTAGTATTTTCGAAAAATTTGAGTAGTCTAATAATTAATTTGAAAGTGAAATCCTTTGCAAAAGTAAGAGAGAAAACAACATGAGCCAAAGAGGAATAAGTCTGGATGGGGGATGGTTGAGGATATTCGGAAATGCGGCAACCTCAAGCTCTTGAACTAAAACTTCAGATATGAGTTTAATTGTGAAGTCAACAGTAGAAGCTAACGTTCACTAGCTGACGTTAGCTTCAGCAGGTCGGATGCCCATGGTTGCTTGGAAACACCGTTAACTGCAGAACTCTCTCATTGGCTAATTTGTACCATTCACCAACGGTGTGATCTCGAGCGTCTGTCGTTGGCGATGTCATGGCAAGCAGGAAGCTACTGAAGAGAATACCAAACAAAGAGGCAAGTAAGAGAAAAGGAGAGTGACCAAGCCTGAAGAAGCAAATATCAGACTGGCTTTCAATAGTTGAAGAGAGCTTTACAACATTTAATGAAGCTAGACAGACAAGGAGGTGGACTTTGTGCTGTTAAACAGGTGAGTATTAATTAGTTGGTTCTCTAAGTTAGCTATCGGAGGTAAGTTGTCTTGTGTTGTTGCACTTGTTCAATCTTAAAATGTCTTAGATTCCTAGATTCAAAAGAACCTAGATTCAAAAACTTGGGGGCACCAGCGAATATGTCGGAGCACCAGTGTGTAGTGCTATTCTTATTGGTATTGAGCATATCCATGCTCCATGCGCATGTGTGCACTCTATATCTTGTGCACACATGCATGAGAGGATGTGTTTTATTTTATGGTTACTTGTTGTCCTCCATGCTAGCTAGCTAACTAGCAGTAATAGAGGCCAACCACATCCATTAATTCTTTCACTACCAAATCCAAGCCTGAGGCTGGCATATACCAAGTGCCACCAAGTAAGTTTTACAAATTATCTGAAAGAAAGGATGCTTTGCTGCTTTTTCATCTTTACTACAGTAGTTTGACAAACTTGAGGAGATTTACTGTGCCGCTATCAAAATGTCCACTGCTGGTATTTAGCAGCTACTGAAAATATTAAGGTGGGGTGTTTTCATTCGTGTTACTCATTGCATGAGCAGATGTTGTGAATCAATTGAGCCACATTTAATGTCAAAATGATAATTGACCATTGTGTTTGTTTTAATCGTCTGTCTTGCATTACATGCACTTTTATTGAACTACATGTTGAAGTGCTCAAAAAGTGTATATGAATGTCAACCAGGCACCTCCTTCTCAGCAAAGGACCCTGATTGGTCCAGTCATTGCGTACCAGTGTACAAACGTATCTGGTTGGCGGTTTTCAAGAAGAACCTGCAAGATTTCAGGCTTGAAATCTTGTTACAAAAACAAAATGGGTTTTTTTTGCCACTGCATCTTTTGGTTAATGGTCTTAGGTGGCCAGAAATAGATACAGCACAAATACCTCATATCTATACCTTCTGAAAACAGCTGCTTTAATTATAGCATTGATTCAATGAACAAAGTATCATGTGAGGCCTTATTTAAACTGACTGTTTCATTCTCTGTCCTACTGGGATATTGGTTGCCAAAGAAGCATATTTGATCGACTGCATTTTAAGGCGGAATATGTAGCATTTTCTGGTCAGAATTTGCACGCCTAATTCAAAAACTCCTCTTTCAAAGTTTGTCAGCACTACATGTCTCCAGGGTTACTTTGTCGAAACAGAAAATTAGTGGCATTTTTTGAAAGTAGAACCTAGTGAGTGTTTCATGTACTCCAAGCTTATTAGGAATGACACATTTGTTTCAATAAAAATGCTGATACGTAAGTAGACTAATTAGGCTAATTGCCAGCACTTACCTGTCCAACAGAAAACAGATCAATTCCATATGCACTTTGGTTTTAGAAAGACTTTGGTCAGCTCTGCATTTCACCTCACTATAATTTTGCTTCTTCCTTGCTGTGCTGCTGTTATTGTATCTTCTGCTACTTATTTATTAAGTCCTGTGGGCTGCCATTGGCTAAGGGGCCTGCACCAATCTACCCAAGGGCTGCCACGCAAAACATCCCGAACACAGCAAAACAACAAGAAAATGAGAAATACAGGCAGAGTGCAGTGTCTTTGCAGAAAAACACACCACTGCACTCTTCTAGTGGGTCATTAAAGATGATTGATAGAGATTAATTTTGTATGAGTCTATAATTTTTTAAAGAATATCCTGCATATTATACCTTGAACTGTTGTGGTCTGAATAGACTAACATGTTGTTAATGAGATTTTAAGATATTGTCTTTTTGTGAGCTGTTGCATCTACAAAGTGGTTACCAAGAATGGCAGTATGTAGGTATAGACTTGAACTGTATTATTTAAACAATTACCCTTATTAAGTCATCCTCTCCCTGTTGTGTTTAATTTGAGTCTTGAATATCCAGAGCAAACAAAAATTTGAATGCAAATAAATGAATAGCAGATTGTTTGTTCTATCATCTGACCAAAGCCACCATTAGTCATCACATGGCCTGTGTCCGTTAAAAGTTTCTTGATGTGTACCACCTGCCCTGAAAAAAATTATAGCAAAAAAACTGAAAGAAAACACTGGAAACAAATTGCATGAGCTAAATTTTGATCAAAAAAATATTTTAGTTGTCTGTTACCTGCATTTCAAATTAATCAGAGTACATAAGACCAAAGTGCTGTATAATTGATTGCTTAAAAAAAAAGTTATACCCAGAAGGCTATGTTTTCAACCTTGTATGCAGAGTATGCACTCTACTTATAAAATGGAGCCATGAAGCATTACTTAATCACCTCAATAACTTACTGTAAAACAGTGAGGGTTAAACAGCACCACTGATATATGTTAGCTTAATGGTATTGTCTGGCTTAAATTAAAACACAAAAACACTGAATCTGTCAGAACACAAATATTTGATTATTTTGACCCATGTAATCAACCAAACCTGTTTGCCACATGACTATATGTCTGTCCTTGTTGCAATTGCAACAAGACCTTGACAGCAAAGAGACACAGAAAATCGTAATTTTCTCTCATGAATAATAATTCCTCTCCCACAGTCCACATAGTAAGACCACCACAAAGGTTGTAGTTGATCATAAACATTTCCATTTTGTAGCAGCTCTAAAAGTTGAATTTTTAAAATGCACCTCTAACTATAGTTAACTGCATTGCCTAGATACTGAAGCAAATGTTAGGTACTTGAACACAGGGTGATAAAAAAAAATTGTAAAGGAATGGGATGTCATTGCCTTTATTTGAAAATCAATAAGATTGCTTGATTCGAGCTATGATTATACATATCTCTTTTACTAGTTAATTGTCATTCTTGGATAAAGCAATGACTTGTTTTAGAGTGCTTCAGGGAAAAAGTATTTTTGTGGGCCAATAAGTTAGCATCACCTTTGTTCCTTTGGCTAAAAAGCCAATGGGATTTTTCTATTCACCTAGTTTGCTGTTTGCTAGGGGTGGAAATTACATGGTAACTCACAGTAAGATACTATCACAATAACATTCCCCACAGTGACAATGGCATCACAATACAATAATAATAATAATGATACATCAAAGTGTGTATGTGTAACTGAAAACCAAAAATATTGTGACAAAAAAAAGACCCTGGCAAAAAGCTGGACTATAAGAAGGCGGAAAAAAAGATATATGTTATGAATAAATGACTCTGTTAGATCAAATTGGCAGGGGTCTCAATTCAGAGCACCTTCATGTTTTAAAAGAAAGTTAACAGCAGATTACAGTCAAGATTTCACAGGAGGTATCTATTTATACTGTATATTACCCTTTTTTGCCCTATTCCTATTTTGTACACATCATATTAGAGACAGATCAGAGGTAAATATTTGTTTAAAAAATATCCAAACATCTTAAAGTTAATTTACTTGTTGATCAGATTATAGCTATAGTTAAGCAGGTTCTTGTAATGTTTATTTAAACCCATATCAGCACTTTATGATATACATGACTGAGTTTAAAACATTCACTCAGGCATCACATTTAAAGTCAAAATTTTCTGAATCTGCCTAACTTCAAAGATGTGGAATCAGCCTGAGAACCATTGTGTTTTGTACGTAAATAAATCCTGTAGGAATTTGGCAAAGAACGCGTCCGTGCTCTTTGCACAAACACGGACAGTACAATATTTTCTTAGTCCTTTAAAACCTGTCAAAACCTCTATCATCACATGTGAAGCAGAGGGAGACACAGACAGAAAGTTTCCCAAAGCAAAGCCTTAAGGGTTTGTCAGTGTAAGAAAATTGAAACTGATTTCTATTAACTTAAAAATGCAACTGTGCTCTTTTCACAAACATAGGCAGTACAATAATTTCAAAGTCCTTTAAAACCTGTCAAAACCTCCATCATCACATGTGAAGAAGAGAGAGATATGGGCAGAAAGTTTCCCAATGCAAAGCCTTGAGGGTTGATGGCCGATGATGGCTGCATCCATCAATTTTTCACATATAAAATGTGGTATATTTTGTATTTGGTAGATTTTTTTCTGAATCATCAGTCAAATTTACAGGAACACTTTTAAGAGGTGGTTTCAGCAAAGAAGTTTTAATAAATAAAAAAGACTAATAGTTGTGCTTTTGCTGAATTTAAAAAAAAATGTGTAAGCAACCTGCAAGAATAAAGAGAACAAGAAAACATGAATAAACAAGAATACAATAATAAACAGAAATACTCACCACCACCATTTTTGTAGCACAGATATGGAAATCTCCATACATTTCCAAGTCCAATAATAGCCCCAGCAACTGACAGAATGAACTCCTTTTTGCTACCCCACTTGCCTCTCTCCTTAACTTTCTGTGAGGAAGTCTTAGGAGGCAGATGGCACAGCTTACACACAGAGTCTCCCATACTGCTGAAGGAGGAATGCCGTAATGGGAAGTCTGGCATGAGTCTTTTGGTTTCTGGATTGGCGAGAGACTGCGTGCTCCAGTTTTGTAAGAGGCTACATAATTGACATACTGCAAGGTGTTTTACCACAAGGGGGTGTACGTATCCTGAGTAGCTACCCAACATAAAAGAACGACAGGAGTGTGAATGATTTTGTGTGACTAATCTCTTTTTTGGACATAGTTTTAGGGCTTTGAAGGAGGGGCTCTCTGCCTTATATAAGATACAAATGACTGACAACTTTGAAACTCTCCTGCTGTACCTAAGACCAAAACTAATTTTGACATAATCTCAACTAATCAGAAACTTGGCCAAGTCCTAGCACCAAATTGCTTTAAGTACAGTTTTTTTTAATACTAAAGAAAATATTTATATTCTACCTATTTTCATATTTCATACATGTTGGCATTGTTATGATTTAAAGTTTTTGCGTAGCAAAGGGTAGCATGCTTGAGAGCAGGCAGGGGTGCACATTATGATCACTTTTGTTCATTAGATTTCTTATGTGTACGAAACATATCCATTAATCAAAGGTTAATGTTTTTGGAACTAAACTGACAAATACATAAATCCATATATTTAATAGAGGCGTGACCAGAATATCCCATCCCAGGTGGCAGAGGTTGTTAAAGGTTAATGGCAGGTAGCCAGTATATCATATAACCCAGGGCAAAAATTTTTTAACACGGGTCTACACGTGAGCCATAAGTCAGGTATTCATAGACTTTTTACAGGAATGCATAATGAATCTATGTTTTTCAGACATGACTTTGCTATTGAATTGCACCTCTCCTTCTCTCTCTCTCTCTCTCTCTCTCTCTCTCTCTCTCTCTCTCTCTCTCTCTCTATATATATATATATATGCTTTCATGTTCTTAATCCTTCTGTTTGTGCCCAAGTTCAGGTATATGTAAAGTTGCTCACATGTATGCCTTGTCTATTAGCTCTTATCTCATCCAATACATGGCTGTCATGCAAAAGCAGTGATCAGCCTGTTCACCTTTCTGCTCCTCAGAGATTATTTCTGTGCAGCTCAGTATTTTAAGATCACAGCAGGAGGCTTCAGGATCTTTGGTCTTATGAATGCTGACAGACCCATCAAGCAGCTTAGTATAGCATGTTGGTTGCTTATGTGGGTTTTTTAGTTTTCAGACAAGAGCATTTGCCTTTTCCAGCAAAGTCTCTGTTTGTTATACTCAGTCATTAGTGGAAAAAATGGAAAAAATATTAAGGTCATTTACCAAAGTAGAATAAACAATGCTGCAGCTGTAGAAATAGCTAAATATAGTGAAGTAGTTACATATTTTGTCTTATGATATTTATGTAGTTGCCTTTTACCACTTTCATGATTATATAAATTCCCTTTAACTTTGTGACAGAGAAACTTCATATAAGAAAAGCTGTTGTTGACCAAAAAGACAAGTGGAGTTCAGGATAAAACAATAGAACAGTTGGACATTGTAGAAAGAGTGTATGTACACATTTTGAAAATTATTAAAAGTCAACATAATATGAAACAAAATGTGTTCAAACTTGCATGCACAAAGTCCTGAAAGGGGCATTTTAGACATTTGAATGGGATGGGAACAATGTTAAATGTTACATGCTAATATAAGTCAGTGACTAACTATGGCTGTCAAAGATAGATTGTAACACTAGAAGGAATACTAAAAAATGCTAATATTAACACAGTGACTTAATAGGAACTAGAGCTTATTTGAGTCACTGGATATGTCAAGGAGACAAGCTCTCCATGGAAGTCAGCGGTTACGACACTGACTGGACTTAAGTTGTAATGTATTTTAAGCTTAATTTCTTACACTGACATACAGCTATTCAATATTTTTGCTTCAGGAGCCTTAGTGAATCATAATCATTTCCCTGTTAGTGCATCTTTGACATGCCCGGATTCAAAGGCAGTTTTCAAGCTATAAACTGTCATTGATATTCACAGCATTATAAAAGGCACAACTAAAGTGGCAGCCAAAAGCTGGGTTGGCAGTTCTATAGCCTCTGTTATTTAACACACACTCTACCCTTAAGATCTCAGAATCTTATGCTGCACTAGTCATTTCCATGATAAATCACTGTGACAGTAACTTATATGAACAGACAAACCTACTATTTAAATTACTGACTTGTTATATTCATGTTGACTTGCCCGATATGCAGCAGGTTATTAATCTAAGGGTTTGACTTGTGTTGGATCTCACTCAGATTGGGAACTTTTGACATATTATACGAACTTTTTATAAACAGAGTTTTGTAGTAACTAATACAGAAGAATTTCATGCCCATTCAAGCCTTGAAAGTACTTTGGTGGACAGTTACATTTTGCATACAGGAAGTTTTACATGTACCCCTCCGCCCCTGTCACCTTAGACACACTGTCAACACAGAAAAGCAAACAGGACCTTTACCTCTTGGGAACATAGAATGCTTAAAATTAATCTTACTTTACCATACATGTCAACTTGTCAGTGACCATGTACTGAGCACAGCAAGCATTAATCCACTTCACCTATCATCAGAAAGTAGGCAGCAAAAAAGGCAGTATTCCAACAGTTAAGTCTATTGTATTATTTTAAGTAGACTATCCCTAAAATGTGCGCAGTTGATCCACTTAAACATTGATAAACCACATCATTCAGTGAGGTACTGAACACAGTGGAATGGCAACCAACAGAAAAGCAAAACATAGACTACACTGACTAGAATTTGCTGCCATACCCTGAGGGTACCCTATGTGAGAGACAGGTGAACGGACAGACGGACGGACCGACCGACCAACCGACCGACCGACCGACCGACAGACAGACAAACAGACAGACAGACAGACAGATAGATAGATAGATAGAGCAAATTATATTCATGCTTAAATATGGATCTGTGTCTTTACATGTATAAGGAATTATAAATAAACTTGCGGCCTAGGATGGAAGGAAGTGAGTAAATTAGCGTTTACATGCTCTTGCAGTTCAACTATTTGAGTTTCTGGTACTTATGTTTTGAGTAATAAGAAAATGCATGTCAGCGCTGTCTGAAATAATGCAAGATATCAGTCTTTGTGCAGTTGTCAGTTACATCTCAATGAATAACTGAACCTGTAGGCAGCACTAGGGAAAGTACTCATTCATACAGTATAATGAAGTTGGAATGCTGAATTTAAGCATGGAATAGAGAGAAACCAGCATGAAGACTTCTTTTTGTCCATTTTATCAAACACTGTTAACTAGCAAAGTTTAACAACTTCAACCTCTCTACATTATCACTGAGAGTTGAACTGCATATGTATGAGAACTGTTTCACTTATCTCCTTCTACCTTTCGCCACAAACTTTCAATTAACACTCAAGTAAGGCAAACCATTCAAATGTGCCGTAATGCAGAGGCTCTCAAACTATATTTAATGTCAAAGACCTTTAAACTGATACACATTACACCAGTAATCCACATTTTAGATGTTTTATTACAGAAGGTTGCATACTAATACATGAAAAAGAAACGCATTAAAGGTTTACCTTAGCTAAACAATAACATTTAAAAACTTTATAGTCTTGATCTTGTCAGTACTGTAAACCTGTAGTACAGGTTTGCAGGAGAGACATTTTTACAGTGACACAAGACTCACTGCTTATTGTGAGGGTTGCAAAACTGATATGTGAACTCAGCAGAGCTGGAAGTCTGTAGAATGTATTGTTCATCATAATTTCTTAAAAATGGTTAGCTTGTAGAAAACTGTTGAAAGTTCAAAATAAAAAACATGATTTACTAAACAGTGCCAAAAATGTGCACTCGCATGTGCACTTACACTTGCATGTCCATTTCAGCTCCCCCACTTGCCTTGTATTCATTGGAAGCCTGACTAAGAATGTTGTCTGGGTTCAGAGGGTATTGCTCAGGTTGCTTTGCTTTGTTGTGCAGCTTGTTTTCAGGGCGGCAGAGCTGCCTGAGGTTCTGTAGAAACAGGGTGATGAAACAAAACATGTCAGCACAAATGTGAAAAAATTGCAGTAAAAGTTTAACAAATAGGAAGGTGCACTGAGGTTTGAGGTGAGAACTTTGCAATTCTGTACTTTATCCCCTAACTCCGCTTCCTGCGCCACTGTGAGATTTACATTTGTTTTTGTTCAAAAATCTTTATTTATTATTTAATATCTATAACAACTGGATAGATTGTAATGAAATTTGGCTCATATATTCAAGTTCCCTCAGGATAAATTGAAATTACTTTGGTGAACCTCTGACTTTTTACTGTGATTGCATATTTGCATACTTGCAGAGAGATGCTGCCTAAACCACATTATTTTTGCTTGTCATGGCCATTTTGAACCAAACCAGCATACTGAGGTTTTGAGTAATTTATTTGTGACTTCGCCCTTTCAGGTATTCCATGCATTGTGGATGATGATTAAAGCAATTTATGGCAAATGTATTTACTCCTATCAAGGAGTAAATAAGGTTTTTATTGAGATTCATCTTATTGATATGAACTAGTTTAAAATAAAAATGATGAGATTTGGCTGCAACCAACAATCATTTTCAGTATCTACCAACCAATCAAATCTACCTACTAATCTTCTAGTTTATTTTCATTTAATCGTTTGCTCTGTGAAATGTCTCTAATGCCCTCTACATATTCACAAAGCTATAATAAACAAAAATATAAAATGAAGTTTTGTTTTTGTTTTCCAAATCTTGTGGAAAATAAATATTGTCAATTACTTGCAATTTGACTTGTAAAATGTAATTCAAGGGATAAATCTAATTAAAATAGTTGCCAACAATTTTTTTAATGACTCACTTATTGGCTAGTTGTTTCAGCACTAGTAACAAAACAATCTATTTGTATTTGCATAAGATTCATTTTCTTAAACTTTTACATACCTGCCATACTGTCCCTTTCATCTGAGCCACTTTGAAGATGATCCACAGAGGAACCAGGAGAACACATAATAGTCCAAGGGACCAGCCCAGCGCATAAGCCCAGTCGGGGTAGATGTATGTTTTGTTGAACTTGAGAGGCTTGTACCTTACCACTGAAAAGATGAAGGTGCCCTGACAGGGGGAAAAAAAAGCTATAACAAAACAGGTTTTTGTCCTCAATCTTTTGGTTTTGGCACTTTTGCTATTCATTGAGCTTTTCTGTTTAGCCCTCACTTAATGATATATAAATGAGATTAAGGCCTTTTATTTTCAAACACTTTGGCTAAAGTTTGAGACAGCTCTGTCCTGTTTCAACATGAAAATTCCTTTGTGTCAAAACAAAGTCCATAAAAAGAGGGTTATTGTTTATGCATGAGAGAACTTAACTAGTCTCTACAGTGGCTCGGAGCCAGTTTGAACAAGTATAAACTCTCGACTATCTCACTAAGAGAGAGACTTCAGATAGAGATTATTTCTTGTCTGTCTGTTTTTTTAATTTTAAGTAGGACTCATTTGCCATGAACTCTGGGTTGATAAAGATTTTTTTTTAAACTTTTTATTAACAGAGCTTGCTTGACAGGTTTAGTAAGTAGTTACTTTTCAGATGAATGTTTTTTTTTACAATATATTAAACCTATAATTAACAATGTTGTAGGTTAATGTGTTTACTGAAATGTTGTTGCATTAGTTTTTGAATTTGGCGCCTCAATTTAATACTGCTGTTCTGAAAAGTTGAACTTCATTTGTTTGCATTTAGACTAAAGGCAAAACTGCCAAAGGTTTGGTGGTCAACTTAGTACACTGTAGTACCACTGACCATTTTGTAATATCTTATCTGTAGATTTATTTTCTCATGGTCTTAGTCTTCTCATGTTGTGTAAAGGAAAGAGAGTGATTGGAAAAAGGGTTAAATAATATTAGTTCTGTTGAATGTCAGCACATACCATTTTTGGCTTAAATTTCCTGCAATATGTACCGTAAAAACATTAATGACAACATGACTCTTTTTCCTCCTCACTGTCTGCATAACTTAGCAGTGGGCAGTATTTTTTCTGTAAAATGTACCTGTTTTCTTGACCCTCAAGACTAGCACTGTCCTTTTAAACTGATACCTCACAAGTGTAGCCTGTTAGTCCAAGTGACACTGTCAGAGAACTCTCATCAGCTTCCATCAGTGATACTCACCTTTCGCAACTTAAAAGAATACTGAATCTAATCATAAATGGATTTGGTTTGTAAGCAAATGCAAAAGTAAAGTGTATTAAAAAAACCCTGAAACAAAAAACCAACATGAAAAAAATCTATTTCACTTACCAAACAAACTGTAGGGGTAATGTAGAGCCAGCAAAACTTCATTACTGGCCATGGACGATAACCTATCATGTCTTCAATGTCATCATAAAGATTATCTGCCCCTGTAAATCAAGAAAAAAAAAAACATAGTTTTACCATAAAATCTGTAAAAGTTTAAGCAATGCTGCACACTCACCCAAAACTGTATTCAAAACATTTAACTTGTTTGTATTTGGTTTATGTACTGATCTTATAGTAGATTTTTATGTATGTCATGACCAAAAGGCTCTGAATAAAATGTCATAATTTATTCAATATTACAAGTTTCTCTTGGCATACATTACTGATAATTAAGTAGTCATTTTGTGGTGTTTTTGCTATTCAGTAGTTGCTTTATAATTACAGTTTTTCTCAGTCGCTTTGGTGCATTTCTCACATCACTATTAATATTTGCACAACAGTTAGTTCAACCTCCACAACATTTAGTCATTTGTGCACATCATAGTAGCAGTTTCTCATTCCTTC
>JAPZDZ010032006.1:0-12521 GCA_029783805.1 Acanthurus tennentii
GTGGGACCAACTAGACGAAACACCGGTGAAAGGAGGTTCCCACCTGATGACCCCAAAGACATGTTAATTATCACTGCGCATTGGTCTGCATAGTTAAATTAATAGTTGTGTAGGTTATATAGGACAGGCTGCAAGGCAGTTGTTAAACTTAGGGAGCTTTAGGGAGCACTGAGTCTGGTCCATTTTCTGTAGCACAAGTTTCTTGTGTTTACCTTAAAAAAAATCAGGCTGTCAAACTGCTATACAGTGCTCTTGAGTAAAGACAAAGAAAAAGTTCCATAAGCCCACGATGTCAACACTGACTAACGCATATAAACCTTTAATGTTTTTACTCACTGAAATATGTTGATAAAAAATGTATTGTAAAAACCACTTATTGTTTTTTTTTACCAATTTGCCTTTTTTAAATGTAAGTTTTTCATAATAAAGGATACTGAGACCTGACAAAAATATATGTAACTTAGTACCCAGACAATTTTAGCATAATTATACCCCAAAACAGTAATTAACTGTTTTATTAATTCATTAATTTACATATTTATAAGCCATTAGTGACTGTATAAAAACTCTAGTAATGGAAAAAACTGTAGTCATCTGATGTGTCCATGTTACTCAGAAAATGAAAAGGTTGACCATCCCTCCTAGTGTGTATCCAGATAGCCATCATGGTGTATTGTCTGTTTTTACATTACACTCTCTCCAGGTAAGCCTCTGATTTGCACTGTAATCCTCTACTTGGCATTGCAGGCAGACAGGCAGGGTACCTGAATCTGTGCTTGTGTGTGTACATGTCTTGTGAAGATTTTTTGTTTCTCTAGGTAAATGTATGTGAGTGTGTCAGTATGCCATAATGCATGTCTGCACATATGTGATTATGTGTGTATACGTGTTTGTGTGTGCATGTACAGACGTGCAAGGCTGCATTATATTTTAGGGCTTTGGGCTCACCTCAGAATAGCAGGGACCCAGGTGTTGTTTAAAATAAAGCCAAACCATCACAGACACAACTGCCCCCATACTCAAAAAAAAAGCGTATAATCATTCTGTCTGTATGCAAACAGCACTACACACACACTGAAAAATATTATTATTTTTTTTAATTTAAACCTGAATATTTTCTTTCATATAGGTATAGATGACTAAAGATGGGTGTTTTTAGCCTTGAAAACACAATACTAATGTAGTATGAGGCCATTTTCCAACCAAAATCTGTCAAAAAATAATAACAATACAAGCTGGTAGTAAAAATGTATTTATGATCTATCATTATTAATCAATATCACTTTTGTGTTTTAATAACATGCAGCATTTTTTTTTTAGCAGAACAACAAAACAACCACAGATTACACATGTATAAGGTTATACAGACAAAAGACAAACAGATACAAAGACTGTGCAGTTACTTTACAATTTGAAAATGAATGAATTTCTATTAACTGCAGTGACAGTGAAGGGCATTAAAATCCTTATGCAGACTTGTTAAATGTTATTTTTCTTTGTTTTTAAAAACACTAGAACATTGACTCGGACATCAACTTGATCCAGCACTACACTTAAAAAAATAAATAAATAAATAACAGAACAAAAAACACCCTCATGTTACACATAAGCATGCCCTTCACAAAGGACTCTGTTTGGAAACAAGACCAACATTTACCTCACTGTGTGTGTTTATCCAGTTGGACATGGAGTCTGCTGCAGGTGGTCTACGTCTGGTCATTGACAGTGCTGCCAGTTACCACCTCAACCACAATGTCGGACCCACCATCAAAGTAAATCAAACAAAGGATTATATATCACAGAATCCCTGCATGCTAGAGCCTTTTTTGTTTTTGGTCAGAAGCTAACAGCTGTCTCATTCCTAAGAGGGCTCCAGTGGGATCAAATCTATTCTAGAAGCTTTCTAATCCATTTTTGAACTGCAGTGTATTTTTGGAGGCCTTGCTAAACTAATCTGTACTAGGCTACCCGGTGGTGGAAGAGGGATGCAGAGATGCAAAAATCTTCACCTGGTGTATTTTTACTGCTGTCACTGGTCAAGTTAAATGTGTAGTTGTGCAAGGATAAACTGTAGAAAAAATACTAAAAATGGAAAACTACAAAATAAAAAAAAAAACTAAATGCAAAAGCATTCAACATCATCACACAAACACAAAAATAACCAATGCTGGGCCCATGACTGTGGGGGCCCTATCTTACACTCTTCTGGGGCGCAAGTGCAAAGCGCAAGGCAAGGTTTTGACTTATTTAGGCACTGTCCAAATCCACTTTTGCTGTCTTGTTCCAGGAGCAGCATCATTGTACCGAAAGCAGGCGGCATTGGTGTCTCACACCTAGTGCAAACAACTACCAGGTTCAAACAAAGAGAGTCCACTGAGGAGACATATCTCTTGATGGCAGGGTTCCACCAAAGCCAGCTGAAGTTAAATAAACAGGTCAGAGATAGCAGTGATCATTACTTCATCTTCTGCCATCACCAGAACAGCTGGGTAATGTAGAAAACCTTATAATGATGTCAGAAGATGGAGTAAACTAAAGACAAAGTTTAATCCTTTTTTTTCTGGATCCAATAACATGCTGACATCAGGTGGACTGAGTTTGTTGACCAATCAAACACTGTCCTATCCACCAAGCACAGGCTATGTTGCAGCATTAATCTGCAAAAACATTGTGCTTAGTATAACATGAGATGACCTTATCTTGGTCATTGTGGAAATATACTATGCATGAGGTACCTGAAATAATGAGTAGAAAAGCATGTTTGTAATGAATAATGCGCATATATATAATAATTGTTGTTGATTCCCTGTCGGGCATCTACTTTGTATCGGAGAACATGCACACAGGTTGCATAGATCATTCATATGGACACATATTGCTAAATCACTTATTAAACATTTTATGTGACTCTTGACATGGAAATGAATTGCACACTAAGTGTTGGTGAGTGAATACAGGCAGACAGTCGTTGTCACAGTTGTTTAAGATTTAGAGTGCAACAGATGCATTTTGTTTTTTCTACACAGACTGTTAGTTTTTCTTTTTTTCTTTAAATAGCATCACAGCAAATATATACTAGGGAGGAATTCTTTAAACGTACTTTGGAAAAAGGTATGATGGCAGGTCTGAAGAAAAATGGTTTTTCATGGATGATGGTCTGGCTTACCAAGATGTAAGAGAAAGTGCCCCACATGTTTTTCATTATATGTGAAATAAAATTGAACATATATACATTGAGATTTTCAACTTTGATGGTATTTGTTATTTGAATAGTTGTCTGTTACACAAATATTTAGGGAATGGGCTTTGTCAAGTGGAAGAAAGGCTACACTACACAATCGAGAGTTAGACAGACAGTAACAATCTCAACCATTGTCCTGATATACTGTGTGAGATATGAAAAACACTCAATGGTCTGAGCTAAATAGTCTAATATTTTTCAATGACTTGAATTTATTTGTTTCAGCAACAAACTGCTTTCTCCGTCACTAGGGGCTCTGTAGAAAAAAGCAAACGGGAGCCACCTTGGGTCATTTCTTTTCTTGAAAAAATGTGAATGATTCTTGATGTTTGCTGTTGAGACTGATAACTATTTTACTTAATTGCCCAAACTGGGAAGAAAACTTTTCAAAAGCCCCAAAACATTGTTATTTCAGTTCTCTGTATGATCTGAATGTTGTTGCTTTTGGGAGATCTAATTTCCATTTTGTTTTTTCTCTTGTTTCTATGGTCATACAGTTTTTTACACATTTATATGACACCACTGCCACAAAAATGTAAAGATAGCCCATGCTTCTTTAAAAAAAAGCATATTACTTGACTGTGCTTCACAGGATTTAGAATTAATCATTACAGCACCAGAAGACCAAAGGTAAACAAAATAACAGGAAATATCTGGCTAACTCAACCTTTGTATTGTTACAACCCTGGGTCATATCTGTGGTGTTGTACCAGAAGATATCGCTCTCTAATGTTTGTAGTGTTGTGTAAGCAGATGTCTCTTTTTTCTCTCTCTTCTAACCTCAGTATGTGTGCTTGTGTGCTGATATAATACAGGTGGGGTCTGATGATTGGTCCATTTTGAAGTGATTGCTGCCACTAGATTTGACCAGTGAATGGAGTGACAGAAAATATTCAGCAAACTCAGTGAATGACAGCAGCCTTTCGGAAATTCCAGCTGACAGCACTTGGCTCATCTTAAGTCTCCCCACTGACAGCCATGAGATAGTTTAGTTGTATGTTGTAGTAACATTTTGTAGCCTACATGAGGAAGGCTGATTGTAAACAAATTTGAAAAGTGGGTAGCTTGTTAACTTGACAGTTGCTGTAAATGTATTGTAAGTTGTAACTATAAATAGAAACTGTAGTAGTTTTCTTAATAGGAGTGAGAAGCCCTCTTTGTTCCACCTTCATTTGTCTTATTTGTGGTAAAGTAGTTTTAAGTTAGTGGTTTGTCAATTGTTTGTGTTATTTCCTATGTTAGGGTAAGTCTATTGTGGTTTATAGGTCTTTTGTTTGTTTTTGGGCATGGCTCAAACTCTGAAGTTTTGACAGTAAATTGCAACTTTGAACTTTGACAAATTGTGTAGCTGGCCTTGTCTTGGGAATGAAAGAGTAAGGAGTAACACACCATGTTACGTCTGGGTTTGCCATGTACTTAAGATGTAACAGGAGTATTTGATTGAAAAAAGGCCTTTTTAAGCCTTTCTTGTTCCTTTGGCTACCATGAACTCCAATGATTCATTGCAACTAAGATCATAAGTTTGATGTGTTGTTTCTCTACTTTATTGCTGTCACTTTGAGAATCACAAAAAGTCCGTAACAAGAAGTTGTATGGTCATGTCAAGTGTCCAGTAATCAGGACATTCGTAAACATGGCATTATTCTTATATGAATTGTGAATTGATGTAAGAATAAATATATAAAATAACTGAAAAGATAATTGACTACATGTTAAAATGTGATGTGATGTCATATATAATATTTAAAGTTAAATATACAACAGATAAATAAAATCTTTGACAAACATACAAGGCAATTTAATTTCTATTAGGGATAAGTTAGCAGATTTGAATTAAACACTGTCCTTGCATGTGAGAGTTATAGTAAGGAAGTTATACACAGCACATATACTGAGAACAGCTTACTCACTGAAACTCATTTGCTCATCCATGAGTTCTGCAAGGGATCAGATCTGTATAAGATTTAGAACCAGATATGCAAGCAGCCAAACTTAAACATTGAAAATGATTATATTCCAAGAGATTTGTGCAGTTTAGAAAAGTCAGATCTGAGTAACATAGCGGGGACAAAATGGATTTGGGTCACTCGTGCCTGCAGTGTTAATGCAGCTTTAGCCGCTTTTCAGCCATCTTGCCTTTTTGCACCTCTGTGCTGCATTTTGCCTTGACTTTCCTCATTTAGCCTGATAAGATCCTGTACTAACTCCTGCTGCCTGCTTAAGTTCCTGTCTGCCATCTTGTCCAGCTAGCTATAGCCTAATCAGTTGGCCTTTGAGCTGGGATCCTTTAACTCTCCAGACTGCCTATTCCTTTCCTTCTCTTCATAATCTGCCCAACCTTGCCTCCTTTCCTTCTCATAACTTCCCTATACTAGTCCTTCAAATAAATCATCAACTGAACTGCCTAGTTGTCTGTCTTTGTGGTGTATCTCTGCCTTAAAGTAATCTCTAAACCTCAACACTGGGTTTGTTTGTGTGTTTTATGTAATGTCTGTTCAGTCAGATGACGCCCTTCCAGCACTTACATTCTGAGCTGCAACATTAACCAGATGAGCAATGTCATCCAGAATAAGTGCACATGTGATATAACTTACTGCTCCCCAGAAAAACAAGATCATCTCTTAGCCACTAAGTGCATTGCAAGAAGATTAAACACAGCTCAGCTGTCATGTGCCATCACTCAGAAAACAAACAAACAAACAAAAAAAATCAACACAATAATGAGACTGCATTAGAATGGCAGAGCAACAGTTCAAGGCAAGGTTGCACACACATTTCCTTTCTTTATCATGTGTGGAGTGAATAGTGAACCTTTATTTGGGTTAAGACGGTTAAGAACACTGTGACGGCTGAAAGAAAAACAGTCAACCATTAATAACCACATGTATTCTATTCACAAAACGAATTTAATTTTTAGGTGTGTGCATGTGTGCATGTGTGCATGTGTGCATGTGTGCCTGCGTGTGTGCATGCACAAAGTGTACGATAGGACCCCTTTGGATTTAGAGGGACAGTTCACGCCTAGCTGAAAAGTTATTTAGAAAACAGACAGCAATATGTTCAAATAAACCAAACAATGTCTGAATTTAAACCGGTCACCTGCGGATTGCCTCAGGGCTCCATCATTGACCCAAAATTGTTTATTCTTTTTATTAATGACATTTGTTATGTTTATAATAAGTTAAAATGTATCATAGTTGCTGATGACACAAACTTGTACTCCTCTGGGGGAAACTTAGAAGAACTTATGCACACTGTTGAACAAGAGCTTGAAGTGCTCAAAACTTGGTTTGATGTCAATAAACTACTCTTAATATAAAGAAAACGACATTTATGGTATTTGGAAGCCAATCTGGAAGTAATATTAAATTAAAAATCTCTAACATTGAAATAGGAAGGGTTTGGGAGACCAAATTTCTCGGGGTTGTGATCGATCATAAACTTAACTGGAAGAAACATGTTGAGTATGTAAAAGGGAAAATCGTAAAATCAATTGCAATCATGTACAAAACCAAAGACACGCTAAATCACAAAAGTTTATATTTGATTTATTGTTCACTGATACTTCCTTATTTAACTTACTGTGTGGAATTATGGGGATCTACGTTTAAAACCACAACTGATAAAACTGTGTTACAACAAAAACGAGCCATATGCATCATAAACAAAGCTGGATATTATGATCATACTAATCCATTATTTTTAAATTCTCATGTTTTGAAGTTTAGAGACTTGGTTTATTATAGAACAATGCAAATCATGTTTGAAGCAAATAATAAAACACTTCCAGACAGCGTACATAAGTTTTTCATAGTGTCTGAGAGTAAATATGAGTTGAGAGATGGAAGCAAATTTGTGTTACCAAAAGCTAAAAAAGAAGTTAAAAGATGTGTTTCTTTTGAAGGGGTTCAGCTGTGGAATAGTGCTGATCTCAAACTTAAGCAATGTACTTCCTTTGCTATGTTCAGAATGTATGTATGTATATATATGTATATATTATATGCTTGTTTTTTTTGTTCATTTTTTTCTCTTCCCACTTGACACCATGAATTGTGTAGCTTAAGATGCATAGTAGGCGGGCATTAATAAGCTTTGCTTCTACCTGAGCCGTTTTCAGTCAAAATTATGCACTGTCTTCTCTTTTGCTACATTGAAGTGTATTTATGACTAAACTAAACTAAACTAAACTAAACTAAACTAAACTAAACATCAGATTTACACACAGTCAGAGAAAGTAAAAGAGCAGCCTGTCATGTTATTGGTCTTGCATTTTCCTGTGCACAATAAAGTAGCTTAAAAAAACAAGAATCAAAACTTGTTTACCAACCTCTCCACCTCAGGTTTGGTTTTCCTATCTCGGTAACTACCAGCACAGGTTTTTGCCTGGATTTTTTTTTAGCATGTTCACAAGCTAATATTGATGTTTTTATTGCTTCCCTTTATTTGTACCTCATAATGTCATCTCTGAAAATGTGTTATCTCAGGTGGCAGCTGCTGATGTGACACAGACTTTAAATTAAAATTGTTTTTGTCTAACATTTTAAGCATAAAATTTGACAACTATTGGTCAAACAGCCATTAAACCCAAATTTGTTTGATCACCCCACAGCCTTCTCTTTTATCTTACCTTCAGATTATTTTGTCCATTTGTACACAATAACTAGCTCATAACATTGAAATTTATTGAGCAAATTTATGGTCTCCTACTGTCAGTTTAGTGCTAGTAAATGCAGCATAGCACCATTACACAATATATTTTCTGTCATCTATTTTACTTTTGTGCATTACATTTGACTCCAACTGTTTTTGGTTTTAGAAGTTAAATGCTCCTTAATTACTTCCTATGAGGAACTCAGAGTACTTTCTACCCAAAGTCTGTTGAGGAGTGTTAAAAATAACTATGATGAAAGTTGAGGAAAATAATATCACTGTTTGAAGGAGGCTATAAGCATTTTACATTTTTAGTATCTTGGTATCTAAACTAAGATGGACATGAACAGGAAGAGATAAAGGGGAAAACCAGGAGAGGAAAAAGGGAGTTAAAAAGGACAAGGAAGACAAAGAATGCAAAAGAAAGAAGAAGAAAATAAAACAGCACAAGACTGAAAACTAAAGAGAGAACAAAGGGGAAAGGGTGAGGGAAAAAATGAAAAAAATATGGGGGGGCAGAAAAAGTAAAAACAGAGAGTTGCAATAGAATATGATGCAGATTTTCAGAAATACCTTGCCTTCTTTTAAATGCTTACTAAGTGCTAAATGTCAAAAACATTTAGCACAAAAACAACAGCATTTACATACATGGTCGTTTCAAAGTTTCAAAGTAATCAAGTCTAACTTTGTTTTTTTATTTTTTTGGTTGGGTTTTTTTGAGGGGGTGCATTTACCATGTTGTATAAAAAGAAGTCTAATGTGAAACTATTCTGGTGCTATAGCAAGCTTCCAACTTTTGATTTTAATAAAACAAAATATACACTGCAGGGCATCCTGAAAATATGGAAAAGAGTCTTTTTTTATCTTATTTAATATCAAGTTTAATTATTGGTGATACAGAGTCCATTTTAGCTGCTTATGCAAGTCTAGGTCACAAATAAAATGATTGATAGATCTGGACTAATGTTTCACATCTTTATTATGAAATTAACTTCTGTGCCACTTTTTCAGTGCAAGCATATCTCCTTCCTTAATATTAAAACAGTGATAGTGACAGGTAGATAGATAATGGCAAACAGCCAAGAAAAAGATGTGAGTTTATATACACCCCTCTCTAGAATAAGTCAATGGTGTGGAAATATTTTGGATTTCAAAGAATGGATAAGTCATGAACCATGATCCATAGACAAACTTTACAATATTTGCAAACTTGCAATATTTAATCCACAAGAAACACATAAAATTTGGTTTGGAACCTAAAACCCAATATGACATGATATGACATGTGCTTGCACTAACTACTCAGATTCCACCTGCATACAAGCTTTGACCAGCTTTGTAAAAACTGAACCATAACCACATATAGCAAATAGATGAGGTCTTACAGTGTGACAAAGAATGTCAGTTTTCATTAACTACATATTTTGAGGCCAAAACATACAATCCTTCTTAGACAGTACTTCAGTAAAAATGGTGCTGACAAACTAAGTGATTAAAAGCATTTGCTTTTAAAGGGATAGTTCACCTAAAATTAAAATTTACTAATTTTTACTTACCACTATTTGTATGGAGTCATCCAAGTGTCCAGAATACTTGCAGTCTATTTTGAATTGAAACAATTTACACCATGGACCCTATCACACACCCGGCACAAACGCGGCGCACCAGTGGCACAGGTGTCATTGCTATCTTACGCCCTGCGCAAATGGCATTTTTGCCACAAGTGAATGATAGCAAACCCACTTGTGCCGGGTCTGTGTGCTGAGGGGCGGGAGGTCTGAGAATGAAGGCAAAATGGAGGCGAGTCCTGGCGTGCTTGCTATTGTACACCCAGTGGAATGAGGTCAAATGCACCAGGAGTTTAGACCAGTCAAAACCTGATCTTAACAGAGGCACAGAAATAAAACAGCCTGTACTGTAAGACACAGTGCAGTTGGCCAACATGCTCACACACTTCTCAACAATCATTTCTTTTCTGTTTTTGCTTCTCAGCAGTGTAAAATATTTAAGTGTGCTTATGGGAGTGTGTGTATCTCACATTTGGCTAAGACGCACACACACACCTTTCTTTTATGTGAGCCCCCCCCACCCACCCACCCACCCACACACACACACACACACACACACATACACACACACATTAAATTTCAAATTAGAAATGATTGATTGCGAAAATATATTGTGAGGGGGGAATTAGCTGAGAGCTGTCTGACACGATACATTCATTGAGCGTTGTCCCTGTCCAGCCGAATAAAGGAATGAATGAATTAATGAATGTTCAGCCGTTCAGCAGTTCAGCGCCGGGTATATGATAGCAATATGCCTGCACCATTGGTTCATGCATTTTTGGCCAGAGGAACACCCATGAAACACCTTTGAATTAATGATATGAGATGATTCTACACAGCTGATTGGACTACCCGCTGTGCACCAGTGGCGCATTGGGCAGGGCAGAGCAGGATTCCTCTGCTGCTCCTGGAACAAGGTGCCAAAGGCTGACCTGGAAATTCCCCTGAATAAATTAAAACTTTCTTTGCCCAATGCGCCACTGGTGGATGGAAGAAAGTGTACGATACAGCCCCATGTGTTCATGTCAGCTTGCACCTGGTTCAAAAGCTCTCGCCAGACACATTTCATTTTATATTTCACATATAGGCTCTTTGATACAACAAAGCCTTTTCTTTTTTAGGGATTGTGATTACCACAATTTGGCGGCAAATGGCACCGACTGCTCCCTAGGGATCCAAAAATTAGGTGGGATTACAAACTAGATTGAATATTATATAAACTAGCTCTGGATCTGAGTGTGGCCTGGAGTTTGAAGACATTCATATGAGTCAGCCGGCTTCTTTAAGTTATTAGAAGCAAAGATAGTATGCAGGATCCTTCCAAATGTCTGAGTAACTCACTTATCTCAGGAATGGACCCTGCTTCCAACAGAGGTTAACTCATTTTGGTCATGATACCGGACCTCATAAACATATGTATGGTTGGAAAATAGATCATCAAATTAAGAGTTGAACTTCATGGCAAAAGTAATTAGGAATACCTAGGTAACTTATAACTGAATTATACAGACTGCCACATTCTTTTGTGGCGGTCTGTATGATTAGATAATGACTTGAAACAAAGTTGGTAAATGTGTTGAATTTTTATTACCCCACTAGCTCCTTCACTGCAGACAATTATCAGAGTGGGCTAATACAGTAAGTTAACTTTATTATTTACTATTTCTTTTGTAATTTTATAAAGCCAGAAAACATATTTTTTAGTGCCAATGTGTATGGTACATGTAAGGAGATCCCCAATCTCAGCCATTAAAAAAGTGAAGAAATTTTTTATTTACCTGTTCAGTGACGCTGCTTCTTCTACTATATTTATTACATACACGCACAATGTAGACAATGACACAAAGTTTTGAGAAAACTATGCTTTGGATAAGTACTTAATTTGATAAAAAAAAACCAAAAAGAGTCGTTGGATATTGAAATGATAATGAAAAACATGGCTTAGCTTTGACTGAAGCCATCATTTGAGACATGAAAAGATCACTTTTGGCAAGGAGATTCTTTTACTTAATTAAACAATTTCCCTGATGATTTGAATGTGTCTGCTTATGCTTGATTGCCAGTGCCCTGCCTGTTTAACAATAGTTAATATTGTATCAAAATTTGCTAAGGACTTTCACAGCAAGGACCTTTTGGCTTGTAGCACCAGCAAGCCAAATTTTCTACATTAACAATGAAATCTGTCCCTTTGTCCCTTTCCCTTTGTCCCTGTTTCATGTTTGTTTTGTTTTGTTTTTTTAAATAGAGAAAGGTTACACTGATTAATGTTTGTGTGTGTGTGTGTCACGGTGTGTGTGTGTACACACACAAAGGCACACAGTGACAAGCTTTAACGCTGCTGATGCAGCAACAGTTGGTTAAGCCAAAATGAATTATCCTGCTGAAGGCTTTAATTGCAGATTATTTTGTTGTATCACATATAGATGAGCTGTTTGTAATAGGGTTAGGGTGCACTTTTTGTCATGTTTAAGTCTCCTGTTGTACAAATATATACTGTTCCTCACAATATACAACTGTGTGTGAGAGCCCAGAGTGTGCCAATTGTTTGTGCAGTAGTTTAAGTACAATGTTATTGCTGTTATAAATCAAGCCCTTGAATTGGTCAGGAGCTATTACTGCAGCAGGAGTTCACGCCTCAGGCTGCCACTAGTTGGCCACCAACTGCATAGCTCAATGCACTATTAGTCCTAGCCAAGAGTAACACCAGAGCATTAATAAAAAGGGATAAAAAAGATTATTTCAATTTTTAAAATGTGTGGCCTTGCATTGGCAGATTTAAGATGTTTTTTTTACTATTACTTACCACTTCTGCTGATATTTGGAGGTACTAGGAATTAGTGCTTTGACTGCAGCTAACAAGGATACAAGGACACAAGGAAGTTTATCTGTCATTATACAACAAGTTGTATAATGAAATTAAAATGTGGTTTCCTCTTGATTGATTAATTGATTGTTTAAAAAGATACAATTATTGAACATGGAGGTGTGCAGATGGTGCATTAAGCAGTCTCACAGCCTGAGGGAAGAAGCTGCTCTGTAGTCTGGTGGTACGGCAGCGGATA
>JAPZDZ010032057.1:0-12514 GCA_029783805.1 Acanthurus tennentii
CTTGATGTGACAGAGGCCTCGGTGTACTCAGGAGTTTGTACAGAGATCTTCAAAAGAGAGAGTGTGATCTTCCAGAAGACAGTCTACTGCTTTGTTCATCTGAGTGTTCAGGAGTTTCTGGCTGCAGTCTACATGTTCCACTGTTTCACCAACAGGAACACAGAAGTGCTGGAGGCTTTTCTGCAGAAAAGAGATCATTCAACACTCACTGACTTCCTGATGAGAGCTGTGGAGAAATCCCTTGAAAGTGAAAATGGCCACATGGACCTGTTTGTTCGTTTCCTTCATGGCCTCTCTCTGAAGTCCAACCAGAGACTCTTAGGAGACCTGCTGGGTCAGACAGACAACAGCCCAGAAATCATCCAAAGAGCCATCAACAACTTGAAGGAGATGAATAGTCATAACGTCTCTCCTGACAAAAGCATCAACATCTTCTATTGTCTGACAGAGATGAATGACCACTCACTTCATCAGGAGATCAAAGAGTTCCTCAAAAAGAAGAATGTTTCAAAGCAACACTCTACAATCCACTGCTCAGCTCTGGCCTACATGCTTCAGATGTCAGGGGAGGTTCTGGATGAGTTGAACCTATTAAAATGCAGCACAACAATTGAAGGGCGACAAAGGCTGATTCCAGTTGTGGGAAACAATATGAAGGCTGAGTAAGTCCAGATGTGATTGTTAACAATCTAAAGCACTATAAAGCTGAATCCAACAGTGTTAAAGATGCACTTTTAACACTTATGCACATTATTAAACTTTGTAACCGTTAATGTTCTTGTTAGTCATAGTCTTCATGTAAGTTGCACCTGATACCAGCAGCAACTCGTCACACAGTCACCTGATGTGACAGCCTCCAGCTTCATTCTGAAAGTGAAGGAGAGCTCAGTGGGTTCAGTTCAGTGGAAAGATTTTTTATCTTCAGAGAAAGGAAGAAATTAGTTTACTAAACAGCTGAACCCAAATTAAGAAAAAACATCACTGTTACAACCAGCTGTGATTTTAAAGCTCATTGAACATCATGTTCAAATAAAGTTAGCAAACACAAATGACAGCAGCCTATTAAAAATCAGACTCTGCAAGACTTTACATGACAGTCATGTTGAAGATGGTCCAAAGCTGCAGTTTGCAGTTCATCATGTTGCTCAAGTTTTAAAATACAAACCTTAATGACTGACCAATGATCAGTTGAGCTACAGACCCTTAAGTTAATGTGCCTTGTGATGTTAAATAAACAGATTCTGTTTTTATGATAAACTGTCAGATTTCTTAACTATAAGTTTTTTTCCCCCTGTCATTACAGCCTTTTTGACTATCAACTCTCAGAGTCTCACTATGAAGACTTAGCTTCAGCTCTGAAGTCCAACCCCTCCCAGCTGGACCTGGCTTGGAACAACTTGCAGGATTCAGGAGTGAAGCTGCTTTGTTCTGGACTTAAGAGTCCAAACTGCAGGCTGCAGTCTCTAAAGTCAGTTCATGTATTTTTCTCTTGTTCATTGTAAATCTGTCACATTTAATTCCTAACAGAAATTTTAAATTTTCCTTTTTCCGGGTTTTGTGATTACAAATCACAGTAATTCCATTTTTTAAGCTTGTCAGTCTAAACAGTGACTTTAGTCTGAACTCAAACTGGATTGTTATTATTAAAAGAAACTTTATATTGTCACAGGGTGAAACCCAAATTTTAAACTGTTCTGAGGGAGCACTCTGTTCAAAACAGCAGACAAACAGGGTTAAGGCGTGCAAAAAGAAAATTTATTAAAAACCACTCACTAAATTAAAACACAACTTAAAAAAAGGGCCTCAGCTAAAAGTCTCTTGTTCCTAAAATAAATCCCGCGTCCAAGTCTTCATTCTTGGGGTCCCAGGAGAGGCAGAGCCCAGAAGATGGTCGGTGCAGGGCCTGAGTACAGAAAATCTCGTTAAGGATTGGGTTTTGTTTGTTCAGCAGCTTCAAGATGTTAAATACTTGTACCATGATGTTACACTAATTAGAGAGGTTATATGCCTGTATGACTGTGCAACACCAGGATCTAAACCCAGGTTCTAAAAGGAGGATTATAAAGCAAAACAAGACTGGAATCCCTTCTGCAACAACTGGGTGAATTTATTCAAAAATAAAAATAAGTTTTTTTTTCCAGAAAAAAAAAAAAGAAAAAAAATTATATATATATATAAACACAACAAATAAATGACCCAGGCTAGTCATTCTGGCGGATAAAACAGTTCTAAAACGTAGTCTTCTCTTCGTGACAGATGACTTTAAAATCAGGCAAAATTAAGTATTTTTTATGTTCTGCTATCCAATCTTTATAAGTTTTGTTACATGAGAGACACATTCCTATAAAAAAGTTTAACACCTTTCCAGGAATCTCTTATTTAAAACCTTCAGAACAAAGTATTTTACAGACACAAATATATACATCAAGTCTCTCTGTCTCTCTTGCACGAAAACACAAAGAGTGTTCAGGATGTTTCTAAATGAAAATGA
Source organism: Acanthurus tennentii (assembly GCA_029783805.1). Taxonomy (NCBI): domain Eukaryota; kingdom Metazoa; phylum Chordata; class Actinopteri; order Acanthuriformes; family Acanthuridae; genus Acanthurus; species Acanthurus tennentii. The sequence goes on from JAPZDZ010032057.1 coordinate 2,492, forward strand.
AAGTACCAGCATGTCTTATCTGATTATTTTTCCAAACTTGAATGAGATCAGCATCATGTCATTAATCTGTTTTGACATGAATAGGTGCATGAATGTTGTGCTGACATTTGGATGATGTCTGTAGAAGGCTGACATGATAATAAGCCACAATGACACAAAGTCACTCTGCTCATTTTAGCAAACAAAGCTCATTGATTAGGACATAGCAGTATTGTGCTCAACATTTAAAACCTGTACATTACTGATAGGATTATGAATGGATTTTTAATTCTATCTTTTCTTCTTTATTAAGTTTGATTTGTGCAGTTTTTTGTTTGTTCTATATTTTATTAGGAAAAAATTCCCCTGATATTCCAAATCTTTTCTGAGAAAATCTTGGCAGAGACAGCTGCATAAAACATCTCACATAAAAGAGCCAAGTAATATGATGCTTTCACTGACATAGGGTTTAAATGAAAATGCATTGATTTTAAGACTCCACTGTTTCCTAAATAAATACCACAGATGTCTTTGCTTCACATTTCCCCACAGGAATATTGTCCTCTGAAGTTATATATTTTATTCTTTTATCAGGTTGTGGAGCTGTGGTTTGTCAAAGACCAGCTGTGCCTCTCTGGCCTCAGCTCTGAAGTCCAACCCCTCCCATCTGAGAGAGCTAGAGATGAACTTCAACAAACTGCAGGATTCAGGAGTGAAGCTGCTGTGTGATTTTTTGGAGAGTCCAAACTGCAGACTGGAGGCTCTGAGGTCAGTTCACTGACTTTTTGTTACTTATATGTTTAACTAACAATTAACATGTAGTTTAGGGTTTTACATGATTGTTGTTCGTACAGATATAAATATTTTATTGGGGGGTCTTTTTTTTAAACAAATTTTTGTCTACAGTCACAAGGACATTTGTTTCTGGAGAAAACTGTAGAAAATGTTCACTGCTTATTCTTAAAAGTAATTTTAATGTTCATTAGTTTTTGGCAAATGGTCAAATCTGTATGCAGAAGATATTCTAAACTAATATTTGATTAAAATTGATGAAGTTGACTTGCTAAAGTAGAAGTTTTTCTCTGTCTTCTGTATATTTCAAAATGTGTTTTCAGAAATGATAGCTGATCACTGGTATTTATCCTCCAGAGGACTCAAACACAAACATACACACATATAGAGGTCAAAGGACATTCCCAAATGCAGCAGTTTAAAGACTGTGATTTCCTTAGTAAAATGTTATTTCTGATTGTTTATGTATATATAACTTATGTTGAAAATAAAAAACTCCATTTTAACTCCAATCTTTAAATAAATGTTTTTGTCTTTTTTAAAAAGCAGTGTAAAGTGTGCAGGACTTTTAGAGGAGTTAGTGAATATTGTCAATCTCTTACCCGCAGAATTCAGGACAATGCTGGCTTGCTCTTAAATTCACTTTAACCAGCGACTAAACAGCAACACACAGGAGGTCCACTTGATCTAGAGAAGCAGCGGCATTTGTTACCTAAAAACTGTGACTAACACTGCACATTTACTGCTTAGCTAACCACTTTTACTGCTAGCGGTAGACCCATTTCTCTGCTCTGCACTGAATACTCCAATGCATTTACAAGCACTGGTATCGCCCACTCACTCTTGCTCGGTCACTCACACCATACATTTACACATTCACACATTCACACACTGCTCTGTCTCTTAAAGGAGCCTAACACTATGCTAGCTAATACATATAGCTAACATTCAGTAATGGGATGGAGAAGCTGGGGGCAGCCATGTTACAGTCCATGGTGTTCTGCTGACTGTTCAGAGAGGCAATGCATTTCTGCTATTGGGCGTGGTTTCCACTCCTTCAGCTGACACAAATAAGCTTTTCAGAGCAGAGAAAACTGCTTATTTTTCCATGATTTTGAAAGCTTAATTCACATACTTGTTAATGTTTTTAATCATTATAATTTGGCTGGGTGATAACACATCTCTATGAGGTATGACACACTCAGAACATATTTTCATCATTACTTTACATGGATTCTTCAGGATCGTAAATTGTATTTCATGTCTTATTCCAGACTTGACTGAGATCAGCAACATTTCATTAAACTGTGTTGACATGAATAGGTGAAAGAATGTTGTGCTGACATTTGGATGAAGTCTGTAGAAGGCTGACATGATAATGATCCACAGTAGCACAGTGGCAAAGTCGGTCTACTCATTTTAAGGAGAAGCTCATTGATAAGAACATAGTAGTGTTGAGCTCCACATTTAAAACCTGATCAAATTACTGATGGGATCATAAATGGATTTTTATCTACATCTTTTGTTCTGTGTTTAGTTTGAGAAGCTGCAGTTTGTCAGAGATCAGCTGTGCTTCTCTGGCCTCAGCTCTGAAGTCCAACCCCTCCCATCTGAGACAGCTGGAGTTGAGTCAAAACGAACTGCAGGATTCAGGAGTGAAGCTGCTGTGTGATTTTTTGGAGAGTCCAAACTGCAGACTGGAGGCTCTGAGGTCAGTTAAGTGACTTTCTCTTACTTGTATGTTTAACTCACAATTAACATGTAGTTTAGGGTTTTACATGATTGTTGCTCATACACTTGTAAATTTCTTTTCGATAACTTTTTTCAAGTTTGTTTTAATTTTAGTCTGCAGCCACAAAAGACTTTGACTCAGAAACTCTAGAAAATATCCATTGCCAATTCTTAAATTTATCTAATGTTTATCACTGTTTGGTAACTGGTCACATCTGTATAAAGAAGATCTTCTGAACAAATATTTGATTTAAGTGATAAATTGACCTGATGAAATTGAAGTTTTTCTTTGGATTTTGGTTGTTTCAATGTGTTTTCAGAAATAATATATGATTACTGATTTTTATCCTTTAGAGGACAAATCCACACTCACACACAAATACACACACACAGGTCAAAACAGTTAAGGGATCAATATAGTATTTCAAATCTTATTCCTTAGTTGACTGAGATCAGCAGCATGTAATAGAAGGCTGACATGATAATGATACACAATAACACAGTGACTAAGTTACTATACTCAAGGGAAAAGCTCAGTGATTAGGACACAGTAATGTTGAGCTCCACATTTAAAACCTGAACACATCTGACTGAATTATAAATGGATTTTAATTTCTATCACTTCTTCTTTATTCAGAGTGAGGATCTGTTGTTTCTGCAGCTGGACATTCTCCTTTTCAGTTCTATAATTTTTTCTTTATTCAGATTCAGTTGGTGCAGTTTGTCAAAGACCAGCTGTGCTTCTTTGGCCTCAGCGCTGAAGTCCAAACCCTCCTATCTGAGAGAGCTGGACCTGAGCTTCAACAAGCTGCAGGATTTAGGAGTGAAGCTGCTGTGTGATTTTCTGGAGAGTCCATACTGCAGTCTGGAGACTCTGAGGTTAGACACCTTGGGCTCTAATTTCGTGGTGCAGCGCAGTGTGGCGGAGCGTGGCACACCCCGTGCAGTAGAAATTTTGTCCAGCGTAGGAGATAACGGGAGATAATATATTACCAAAGGTTCTCCTATTTGTCGATGAGAGAGCAGGAATGCAGGTGGATCACAAGCATGTTGCCTGGATTATCCTGCTGCTGTGTTTAATGTAATTGTCTCTTAATTTTGTACCCCTATTCATGACACAGGAACAGATTACATTTGTCTCGCGAGGTGGTCCATAAGGTGAGGCACATCTGATGTGCAGCCTGGTGGCCACTGTGTGCCTTCTTTGCCCTGACAACTTTTTTTTGGCCCTTCTCCTTACATCATTAAACCGTTTTTTACATTGGGCAGCGATTCTCAGAATATCTGGGCCAACTTAATTGACAATATCAGTAACTTCCCCCCAGGCTGTTTTTGCATCATTAGCCCCTGGAGGTCTGTTCGCATTACCATATATTCAGGTACTGCGAGCTTGGACCTCCCGGACCAGCACATCAGTTTCCTCCTGGGAGAAGTTTGGCTGCCTGGAGCTGCTTGTGCTGCTGCTGTCTTCCTACGTGGTGGTGGCGAGGTGAAATTGGCACCGCCTCGCCCTCAGTGCATTTAAAGGCCAGGAGAGGCGTTCATTTGATCGGCGAAGATTACACTCGGCTGTGTTAAACCTGTGTTAAACCCACTCACGCCTTCTCTCCTCCCCCTGCACCATTTGCGCTGGTGGGAGGGACGGAGGCGCGGGTGCGCCGTGCTGTGCCGGATTGCGCCGTTCATGAAAATTGCGAAGTGTGCTGGCCACACAGGGTGCAGGGCCGGTACGCTGCGCCTACGCCTGGTCTACGAAATTAGAGCCCCATTTGTTACCATTGTGTTGAAATTAATATGATGTGAAATTTGTGCTGACAGTAAACTGCAGAAATAAGGCTGATATTATACTGATCCACACTGAGCATCTTCATGCTAAAGTCTGTTTACTTCTTTGGTGGTTTAGTTCATTGACTTTGGCAGAACAAGGTTGAGCTGCACATTTCAAACCTTAATAGAAGAAGAAAAATCTACTCTGGATAATCCACTCTAAACCTCCCACCACATACTTTGCCTCCTTCCTCCCTGGGCATTGGTATTTTTCCCATTGTGCCACTCCCAGGATATACAAGTCATTGATATGCCAACTCCTTTGCTCCAGAAAGTTGTCTGCTGTGCTCACACATGTGGCTCACCTGAACTCAGGACTAGTGGACTGCAAGAAAAAAGTCCTGGCCAAGTAATCTTAACATTCGTGTTCACACATACAGCACCTCTAGGTAAACTCTGGATAAATTCAGAGTCACAGTGCATGTCTGAAAGGGGCGAATAAATATATTTAGTATTTGATTTTCTCAACATTTTTTATGAAGCTCTATTTTATTATTGGTTTTTTAATTGTTCTATGTTTTACAAGAAATATTCCCACTGAGATTCTAAATCTATTTTCTGAGAGACTCCTGGCAAAGACAGCAGCATAAAACATTTCATATAAAAGAGCCAAGTAATAAGATGCTTTCACTGATTGAAGAGTTTAAACTGAAGATGCTTTGATTTTATGATCTCACTATTCCTTTAATAAATATAATAGATGTCTTTGGCTCACATTTCCTCAAAACTCCCCCTGACATATCTTTAATCTTTGGAAACTTGGATCTCAAGGTGAATCTTAAATCAGTTTCTGTGTTGTTATTTTTTGTTTCTTTTTTTTGTGATGGTTTTGAGAATTAAAAAAGATGCGAAAATTCAGAGTCGTCCTGAGCAGAGAGGCTCAGCCAAGCAGACTGGGGTGGGAGGGGATGGCGCTGTGCATTTGAGTGCTTGAGGGATTGACCGTATAAGGAAAATAGTGACGTCAGAGTTTAAGAAATTTAAAAAGAAACACCGAAACCTGAGGATTCAGGGTGAAGCTGAAACGTCCCGAAAGACAGAACTTCCTGAACTTCCTGAAAATACAGAGACTATTTTACAAACCGCCTACCTCATGAAATGACACATTGACATTGTCCAACATGACTACCAGACATAAAAAACAACACTATTTATGTGTCTGAAAAGTGGGAAAAGCACAACAGGTCTCTTCAAATGAGAACTATTCTTCCATTTTCTATTTTACATTTCTCAACCTGCATCTGTTGGGTTCAGCTGTTTGGAGTTTCTATTTCTAAACTCCTATAATTTTAATCTTCCTCATCTCTGAAAAAATTGAGGAATTTCGAGCTGGACATTCTACTTTTCAGTTATATAATTTTTTCTTTATTCAGATTGAGTTGGTGCAGTTTGTCAGAGATCAGCTGTGCCTTTCTGGCCTTAGCTCTGAAGTCCAACCCCTTCCATCTGAGAGAGCTGGACCTGAGCGGAAACAAGCTGCAGGATTCAGGAGCGAAGCTGCTGTGTGATTTTCTGAAGAGTCCAAATTGCAAACTGAAGATTCTGAGGTCAGCTCACTGACATTCCTTACCTGTATCAGCTTGTTTAACTAACAATTAACATGTAGTTTATGCTTTTACATAATTGTTGTTCGTACAGTCTTTAAAAAACATTATATTGGGACCTTTTTTTTCAAGTTTGTTGTGCAAGTTTAGTCCACAGTCACAAAAGATTACTGTCTCAGAAGGAAACTGTAAAAAATGGTCAGCTGGTAATTGTAGATCACCCTGAAATTGCATTTTGAGTATGTATTTTTGTATCGAGATCATGTTAAACAGGATATACAGGATACAGACGGGACAAAATGTTGGGAGCATTTTGAAAGGTGGTTTAAATAATACTTTTGGTTAAAATTGCTCCGGAAAAGATTATTTTTTTTAACAGGAATGAAATGTGATAAAATTTTGATATTAAAATTCAAAGGAACAGAATTTTTGTAACTTTTTTGGCTAATATAGTAAGGTAAGTGAACAATACAACCAGGGATTTGATCTAAAGGATTAAAAGGACATTTGTCATTTCAGGGAGACTTAAAAGTAATTTAATGTTTAACACTTTTTGGTAAATTGTCACATCTGTATGCAAAAGATTTTCTAAACTAATATTTGATTTTAAATGATGAAGTTTATTTGATGAAGTATAAGTTTTTATTTGGTTTCTGGTATTTTTTCTGTTAATTCTGTGTGATTTTTACAAGTGATGTCTGATTATTTATATTTATCCTTCAGAGGACAAACATACTCACACACACGTACTTGTAAAGCTGTAGTTGTGAGGATGGTCATCAACATAGAGCTTTCCTAGCCCCTTACCCAACCTTAACCATAAAATCTTAATGCCTAACCACAACCCTTACCTTAACAGTAAGCTAAACCTTATTCTAATTCTAACCATAAGAACAAAGTTCTGACCCTTACATAGACCTTTGAAGGGGAAGAAAGAAAATGAAGGCTGGCCAAAGTGACCTTACTTCCCAAAAATGTCCTCACTTTGTTGGTTAAAAACTGGCATTGGTCCTTACTAAGCGGCAAGTACAAGAACACACACACATATCCCTTTTCAATCAAACTAGATCCGGCACTAAGTCAGTACTGATGTTAGAGTCAGTGCTTAGTTGGTTCAACTTTCACACCTGCATTTGTATATGAGTCTGTAAAATGTCTGCATACTGAATGATGCATTCTGAAATACTGTTGACACTTTAGGCACTCCAGCATACACACTTAACGCGTGCGGCATACTGTGTGTTTGTTGTTAGAACAGAGGTATGGAGGGGCAGCATAAATGTTTTTCCACCTAGAGCAGCGGGAGTGCATGGACGGGTCCTGTTTGGTGTCCATACTTTTTGCTAGTTTATCCACAGATGAAAATTGCCCCAGCCCCTGACATAACCGTATTTTGGCTCTAGACCACTGAAGAGTTGGTGCTCATCTGGTACCAGTTTTGAGTGTCAGGAGCTGTTACTGAGGCTGTCGAAAAGCAAAGAATTGGTACGAAGTTAGGCCCTGTCTTTGAACCGGTCCTGGAACCTGCTCAATGGAAAAGGGGTAGCAAAGGTCAAAGAACATTTCCATATACAGCTGTTTAAGAGTCAGAATAGTATTTCGCATTTTATTCCTCAGTTGACTTAGATCAACAGCATGCCTTTAATCTGTGTTGACATAAAAAGGTGTTGTGCTGACATTTTGTTGGTGTGTTTAGAAGGCTGGTATAATGATGAGCCACAAAAATTCAGTGTAAAAGCCACCCATTTTAAGGAAAAGCTCATGATTAGGACACAGTAATGTTGAGCTCCACATTTAAAACCTGAACACATCTGATTGGGTTATAAATGGATTTTATCTCCATCATTTCTTCTTTATTCAGACTGAGTCGCTGCAGTTTGTCAGAGATCAGCTGTTCTTCTCTGGTCTCATCTTTGAGGTCCAACCCCTCCTATCTGAAAGAGCTGAACCTGAGTTATAACAACCTGCAGGATTCAGGAGTGAAGCTGCTGTGTGGTTTTCTGGGGAGTCCAAACTGCAGACTGGAGACTCTGAGGTCAGACACCATTTTCACCTCTGTGCTGAAATTTAGAGAATGTGTAAAGTTCTCTTGAAAGTAAACTGCAGATGTGAGCCTGATATACTGATTCATAGTGAGTGTTTTCACGTTAATGTCTGTTTTCTTCTTCAGTGGTTTGGTTCATTTACTGTGGCAGAACAATGTTGAGCTGCACATTTCAAACCTTCATAGAGCAAGAAAAATTTACTCCCATGTTTCACTCAAAACCTTTTAAATACTTGATTTTATTTTGGTATTTCTCACTGTGTATTTGTTTAAATAAAAGGTAATAAAAACACACATATACATATATATAATCAATGATCTCCTTTTCAACTATCAGACATTAACAAAAGTATTTATTTGTATTTGATTTTCCCAACATTCTCATGAAGCTCTGTTTTTATTATAATTTTTTATTTGTTTCATATTTTTTCAGGAAAAAATTCCACATTTATTCAAATTATCTTTTCTGAGAAAGTCCTGGCAAAAACAGCAGCATGAAACATCTCACGTGAAAGAGCCAAGTAACATGATTCTTTCACTGACATAGGGTTTAAAATGAAAATGCACTGATTTTAAAAAACCACTGTTTCTTAAATGAATACTATAGATGTCTCTGCTTCACATTTCCCCAAGAGAATGTTGTCCTCTAAAGTTATATCTTTTCTTCTTTATTCAGGTTGTGGAGCTGCAGTTTGTCAAAGACCAGCTGTGCTTCTCTGGCCTTAGCTCTGAAGTCCAACCCCTCCCATCTGAGAGAGCTGGAGCTGAACTTCAATAAGATGCAGGATTCAGGAGTGAAGCTGCTGTGTGATTTTCTGGAGAGTCCAGAGTGCAGACTGGAGACTCTGAGGTCAGTTTAGTGACTCTCTCTTACTTGTGTGTTTAACTAACAATTAACATGTAGTTTATGGTTTTACATAATCGTTGTTTGTACAGTTGTTTTTTTTTGTTTTGTTGTTTTTTGCTCTTTGGATCTTTTTTTTCCAAGTTTGTTGTATAAATTTAGTCCACAGTCACATAAGACTACTGTTCCTGAAGGAAACTGTAAAAAATGGTCAGCCGGTAACTGTTGTAGTCCACCTGCAATTGCATTTTGAGTATGTAATTTTTGGATCAAGATCATATTGTATATTTCTGGCATAAACAGGATATACCGGCGGGAAAAATGTTGGGAGCTTTTCAACTGACAGGTGGATGAAATTATACCTCTGGTTAAAAATGCTTCAATCAAGATGATGAAAATCATGTGACCTTTTTTTTTAACTGGACGGATACATGAATAAACTTTGATATAAAAGTACAAAGAAAAAAATCTTTTTAACTTTTTTGGTTTCCATAAATAATGTCTTTACGATGAATTTACGATATTTATCCTTCAAAGGACGTGAACGTGCACGCGCGCACACACACACGCACACACACACAAACACACAGAGGTCAAAGGACATTTCCATATACAGCTGTTTAAAGGATCAGTGGGAAAAGCTCATTGATTAGGACACAGTAATGTTGAGCTCCATAATTAAAACTTAAACATGTCTGATTGGATCATAAATGGATTTTAATCTCCATCATTTCTTCTGTATTCAGACTAAGAAGCTGCAGTTTGTCAGAGATCAGCTGTGCTTCTCTGGCCTCAGCTCTGAAGTCCAACCCCTCCCATCTGAGAGAGCTGGAGCTGAGTGAAAACAACCTGCAAGATTCATCAGTGAAGCTTCTGTGTGATTTTCTGGGGAGTCCAAACTGCAGACTGGAGACTCTGAGGTCAGTAAAGTGTTGGAGTCAGTCTATGCTGGTTTCAGTTGTATTGTAAGAAACACAGCTCAAGTTTTTCCATCTCACTTGCCGCTTTCCTCAGTGAAGCTGTGAGAGGAGAATGGTGACAGATTTCAGGATTGGACACAAACACAGAGAGAGAGACAACAGTCAGCTCATCAGAGGAGCCACGAGCATGTTGTGATCATGTGTTTGAGTTAATGTGAAGATGGCTGTTGTTGTGTTTATGTCTACAGGAAATAAATCTGGATTACAGCTGACAGCATCACAAGATGTACAGAGACAGTGATCCTCATTCATCAAAGTGTTGTAGCATCAGTGTCTGTGGAT
>JAPZDZ010032461.1:0-12487 GCA_029783805.1 Acanthurus tennentii
ATGATTGCTCATTTTTGGTTTTGTTATGCTAAAGTTGAGGGAGCCACCGGCTGCTGCATGTGTATGCGCTGCCGTTGATTTTGATACCAATGATAAGGACAATGTTTCACTTGTCTTATTATGGGAGACCTTCAAGGCATATCTGAGAGGATGCATCATTTCATACCAGTCCAGCACCAAAAAACATAGCAGGATTGAACAATTAGAATTGGAAGAAAAAATAAAACAATTAAATTCAGACAACGCTCAAAGCCAGACAATTGAAAAGCATATCGAGATCTCTGCACTCAAATATAAACTTAACAATTTGTTATCTGACTGAATAAGTAGAGCCTCTCAGTACGCAAAACAAAGGTTTTCTTAATTTGGTCACGAACCACATTAATTGTTAGTGAGTCAACTACGCAAATTGGAAGGGACAGAAATATTCATAAAATGAAATCAGAATCTGGAACTCTTCATACACTACACGAGGACATCAATGCAGAATTTAAAATGTTTTACGAAAGGCTGCAGAGATTACCTGTGAAGAGATCATAGAATCTATTAAATTGCTCAAGAAAGGCTAAAGCCCAGGGCCAGATGGTTTAAGTAATGAGATATATAAACAATTTAGTGAGGTTCTGGCTCCCTACCTTCTCAGATTATATAATAGGGCCATTGAGGATGGCACCCTCCCTTCTATCATGAACGAAGCCATTATCACTCTAATTCTCAAGAAAGGTAGAGATCTAGAAAAGGTGGGCTCATATAGACCTATCTCTCTTTTAAATACAGACCAAAAGATCTCAACCAAAACTTTAGCAAAACGCCTCAGTACATGTATGGGTAAAATGGTGCACCCCAATCAGACAGGCTTTATGCCTAAACGGAATTCATCCTACAATTTTAGACACCTTTTCAATATAATACACTCCCCCAAAGTGTCATGTTTCACTGTCAGTTAAGTATTTTATTTTCTCCCTCATGTTTCATGTCTTGTCTTCCTGTTTTATTTTGTGAGCACTGACCTCTGTCTCTGTTCCAGGTTCCTGTCTGCCCTGCCCCCTCTTCGTCTGTGCGCACCTGTGTCTAATCACTCCCAATCAGCCCTGCATATATTCCCCCTTTGTGTCTTGTGTTGTCAATTTTCACAGATTACGTTCCAGCATCATAGTCATAGCTTTCTTGTGTTTTGAACCTTGCTTGTTTTTTCGACCTTGCCTCTTGCCTCACGTCACGGACACCTTTGCCTGGTTTGATTGTCTTTTCGTGTACCGACCTTTGCTTGCAATAAACTTGGTTTTGCTGATTCAACTGATCTAAGTCATGCATATGGGTCCTGACCATCCTGAGCTAAGTTCTTGACACAAAGACCCTAAGGTGGAACTTGTAGTTCTTAGTCTGGACAAAGAAAAAGCATTTGACCAGTAGGAATGGTCATACTTGTTCTCAGTAATGGAAAAATTTTAAATTGGAGACAAGTTTACCACTTGGAATAAATTACTGTACAGCAACCCTAGTGCTAGGATATTGACCAATCAGATGCTGTCCTTACAATTTGCACTTGGTAGAGGCTGCAAGCAAGGCTGTGCACTGAGTCCCTTATTTTTTGCTTTAGCCCTGGAGCCTCTTGCACAAACAATTAGAACAGACACCGACATACATGGCTATAACACAGCTTACACTTCAAATAAGCTCTCTCTGTACGCAGATGACATACTGTTGTATGTAACCCAGCCCAAGACCAAAATCTTACAAATTTTGGAGGCAATTAATCTGTTTGGAACTTTCTCGGGGTATAAAATTAATTGGGATAAAAGTCAGCTCACAATTTACAGATGACCAATGGTTGAAGCGGCTCCCTTTCAGAATAAATGCTGAGAAATTCACCTATTTAGAAATTGTATTCACAAAAAATTTTGAAGCCCTGTTTGATGCAAATTTTACTCCTTTAATTGATAAACTCAAAAACCGTGTAGAATTTTGGAAAAAACTACCAATCTCCTTATTAGGCCAAGTGAACACTGTCAAGATGGTCTTCCTTCCCCAATTTCTTTAGCTTCTGTTGAACATACCAGTATTTATCACTAGAACCTTTTTCAAAAAATTAGACTCAATAATTTTACCATTTATCTGGAACTACAAATCACACAAAACTAAAAAAGAACATCTATGTAGGCCTAAAATGAACGGTGGACTCACTTTGCCTAACTTCAGGGCGTACTATTGGGCGGTTTGCCTTCGCTCAGACGAAAGAGATGTGTCTTTCTGGCTGAACGACACATCTCTTTCGTCTGATTGATTGGAGATGGAGAGGGAGGACTGTCTGCCCTACTCAGTTGGTGCAGTTATACTTTCACCTGTGGCGGTTGATAAAAGCTGTCACAGATACAACCCAGTAATACACAATATAATAAAGATCTGGAAACAAATGGAAAAGTACTTGAATCTCAGGAAAGTCTTTTTTTATTACCCACTGCATCTAATCCATCATTTGCTCCCTCAAACATGGCCACCTTTTTTAAAGCCTGAAAAAGTTCAGTATAGCTAATATTGGTGACCTCTATGTCAAGGGGCCTTTGCATCTTTTGAAAAGCTTCGGGAAAAATATGATCTACCCTGGGCTTACCATCCATCCATTTTCTTCGGCTTATCCGGGGTCGGGTCGGGACAGTAGCCTAAGCAGGGAAGCCCAGACTTCCCTCACCCCAGCTACTTCATCCAGCTCTTCCCGGGGGATCCCGAGACGTTCCCAGGCCAGCCTAGAGACATAGTCTCTCCAGCGTGTCCTGGGGTCTCCTACCGATGGGACGTGCCCTGAACACCTCACCAGGGAGGCATCCTAATTAGATGCCCGAGCCACCTCATTTTGCTCCTCTCAACGCAGAGGAGCAGCGGTTCTACTCTGAGCTCCTCCCGCATGACCAAGCTTCTCACCCTATCTCTAAGGGAGAGCCGAGCCACCTGCTTGTACCCACAGTCTTGTTCTTTCGGTCACTACCCAAAGCTCATGACCATAGGTGAGAATAGGAATATAGATGGATGGGTAAACAGAGAGCTTTGCCTTTTGGCTCAGCTCCCTCTTCACCACGACAGATCTGTGCATTACTGCAGACGCCGCAGTATATCGCCCGCTCCATCCTTCCCTCACCTGTGAACAAAACTCTGAGGTACTTGAACTCCTCCACTAGGGGCAGGATCTCATCCCCGACCAGGAGAGGGCACTCCACCCTTTTCTGGCTGAGAAAAATTGACTTGGATTTGGAGGGGCTGATTCTTATCCCAGCTGCTTCACACTCGGCTGCAAACCGATTCAATGAGAATTGAGGGTCACGGCCCGATGAGCCAACAGGACCACATCATCTGCAGAAAGCAGTGACCCAATCCTGAGGTCACCAAACCTGACCCCCTCAACACCCTGGCTGCACCTAGAAATTCTGTCCATAAAAATTATGAACAGAATCGGTGACAAAGGGCTGCCCTGGCGGAGTCCAACCCTCACTGGAAACGAGTCTGACTTACTACCGGCAATGCGGACCAAGCTCTGGCACCAGTCGTACAGGGAACGAACTCCATATCAGGGTTCGGGTTAAGGTATCCTGCGGACCCTCCTCTCCAGTACCCCTGAATAGACCTTACCGGGGAGGCTAAAGAGTGTGATCCCCCTGTAGTTGGAACACACCCTCCGGTCCCCCTTCTTAAAAAGAGACAACCACCCCAGTCTGCCAATCCAGAGGCACTGCCCCCGATGTCCACGCAATGTTGCAGAGGCGTGTCAACCATGACAGCCTCACAACATCCAGGGCCTTAAGGAACTCGGGGCGGATCTCATCCACCCCCGGGGCTCATCTCATCCACCCCCGGGGCTCTGCCACCAATGAGCTTTTTAACTACCTCAGTGACCTCCGCCCCAGAGATGGGAGAGCCCACTCCTGTGTCCCCAGGCCCTGCTTCCTCAGAGGAAGGCGTGTTGGTGGGATTGAGGAGGTCTTCGAAGTATTCTCTCCACCAGGTCAGCAACGCACCATCCCCACCAACCACATTGTTTACAGTGCACTGCTTCACCCTCCTGAGACGCCGTATGGTGGTCCAGAATCTCTTCAAAGCCGTCCGAAAGTTGTTCTCCATGGCCTCACCAAACTTCGCCCATGTCCGGGTTTTTGTATTGGCGACCGTCGCAGCCGCACTCAACTTGGCCTGTTGGTACCTGTCTGCTGCCTCAGGAGTCCCACAGGTCAAAAAGGCCCGATAGGACTCCTTGTTCAGCTTGACGGCATCCCTCACCACCGATGTCCAGCAACGGGTACAGGTATTGCCGCCAAGACAGGCACCAACCACCTTACGGTCGCAGCAGCAATCAGCCGCCTCAACAATGGAGGCACGGAACATAGCTCACTGGGACTCACTGGGGCCTACTGTTTTAGATATTTTCAAATCAGGGACTATGTAAGGTAGCATCTGCCTGGATTTGAAAATGCATTCTCTGATAAATTGGATGGGTGTTCGATGGGATTGTGCACAGGTTCAGATCAAGTATTATCCATCCTGTATGACAGACTGCAAGGTCTTTATCACCCTAGCATGACTAAGATTAAATCGTAATTGCAGAGGGAATTAGAACTACAAATTACTGAGGACATCTGGGACTCCAGTTTAGAACATGTCCCGACCTGCTCTTTAAATGCTAGACATCACTTAATCCAATTCAAAGTCCTACATAGAATCCATTATTCAAAAGTGAATTTACACAACATTTTTCCTGAAATTTCACCCCTATGTGATAAATGTAAGTCTACAGAAGCTGATCTGCTGCACAGTTTTGCCATGTATGCCAAATTGCAAGGCTTCTGGGTTGACATTTCAGTTTATTCTCAAAATATTTAAAGTACAGATACAACCTGAACCAGTCCTAATAATCTTGGGTATTTCAGACGTGTTGAGATCTTTAAGAGTGACGCAACAACTTCTATTGTCATATGGTCTGATCACGGCTCAGAAGCTGATTCTAATATGCTGGAAGGGAAAGAGGTGCCCACACTGAAAAGATGGCTGACAGAGCTTGAAAAGATCTGGCGACCAGATCGGTCTAAGTGGTCGGGGGTGGGATTGGTTGAGGAGGGTGGTGACGGTGGCAGTGGGTCGTTCGGGGTATCATTTAGCTGGGTTTTGTATGTTTTTTTTTTCTTTTTTTTCAAATACTGAACTGTGCATTGTTCTGTATTGGACCTCTGTTTTTGAAAAGTAATAAAAATATTTTAAACAACAAGTTCTGTTGGTGAGTTTGATAACAAGCTCCCTAGGTGGATTGTCATCCACTCAAGCCAATACAGCTCTAAAAGTGTTGAGGAGCGCTTTGACAACATTCAAGCTATGCTGACAATGATTGGGGATTTCACTGCTGGTGACAACAGCAATGTTCCTGAAGACCTTCAGGTACACACTTAACACACTAAATACACTAAATAGTAACTTGAAATTATGTCTTTTGTTAACCTGGTTTGAAAATCACAGATAACAGAGTGTCTCTCTGGCTCAAGTTTGTCAGCCAAGCATGCTTTCCACTGAAGAACTCTTACTGAGTTGTGTGCAGGGCTTATGCACACTTTGTAATATGGGGAAAATGTGCATGTAATGTTGCGGGGGAGCACAGAGATGAATTCCTACAGAGTGTTTCTCTAGTTAGTTTTGTAAGTTTGAAACCTTACAAACCTGTCTCAACTTATGGCATGTAATGAATTACCCTCTCCAATGTAGCACTAGCCATTAAGTCATGGTCTATAGACATCTTGACAAATTTTAGAGAAATATGTTGCATCTCAGCTCCACACCCATCTCACCCAAAACAGCCTATATGAACAATTCCAGTCCGGTTTCTGTCCCCACCACAGCACAGAGACAGCCCTTGCATCTGACTCTGGTTTGATCTCCATCCTCATCCTCCTCGACCGAGTGCAGCCTTCGACACCATTTCTCACCCTATCCTCCTCAGTAGACTTTCTTCCATTGGCATCACTCACACCCCCCTTCACTGGTTCCACTCTTACCTCACTGGCCGCACTCAGTTCATTCAGCTCAAGTCCTTCACCTCACAGCCTTCCCCCATTACTTCAGGTGTGCCCCAGAGCTCCGTCCTGGGGCCCATCCTCTTCATCATATACCTTCTCCCCCTCGGCAATATCTTCCATAAATATGGTATCCACTTTCACTGCTTCGCGGATGACACCCAGCTCTATCTTTCCAGCAAACCGAACTCCATTCTCTCACCCTCCTCCCTCACCCACTGCCTTTCTGGAATCAAATCCTGGTTCACCACAAACCTCCTCAAATTAAACAGTGATAAAACTGAACATCTGATTATCGGCACCAAATCCTCCCTATCCAAAGCTGACAGTTTTTCCCTCACCATAGATAGCTCCACAGGGTCCCCCTCCCCACAGGTTAAGAGTCTGGGTGTCATCCTCGACAGCTCACTTTCTTTCCATTCCCACATTAATAACATCACTCGGTCTGCATATTTCCATTTATGCAACATTATTGGTCTCCGCCCCCTCTCACCCCTCACACCACTGCCATTCTAATTCACAGCCTCGTCACCTCCCGTATTGATTATTGTAATTCACTCCTCTTTGGTGTCCCCAACAAATCTCTCCATAAGCTCCAACTGGTCCAAAACTCTGCAGCCCGTATCATCACCCGAAACCCCTCCATTCACCACATCACCCCCGTCCTCCAGCAGCTCCACTGGCTCCCAGTCAAATTTCGGATCACGTTCAATATCCTTCTCTATACATTCAAAGCCATCCACAACCTCGCCCCCCCCATCTGGCCGATCTCCTCCGCATCACCACCCCTTCTCGTTCCCTCAGGGCTTCCTCCTCCCTTCACCTCTCTATGCCATCCACCTGCCTCAGCACCATGGGGAGCAGAGCTTTCAGCCGCTCTGCTCACCAACTCTGGAACTCTCTCCCACCAGACATCCATAACATTGTTTCTTTACCCCAGTTCAAATCAAGACTCAAAACTCATCTGTTTAAATCTGCATATTCCCTGTTATTTCATTGTTCTCTTTTTAACTGTCTGTTGTTGTTTTTTTATTATTTTTATTGTGCTTTTAATCTTTTGCAAAGTGTCATTAAGTGCTGTGAAAGGCACTGCCAAATAAAATTTATTATTATCATTATTATTATTGACAAAAGTTGTGAACACATAACTTTATACACATACTACACATGCACATGCAAATCAACCAAGAGGAATGAAATTTCTTCAGATTGTCAGCTTTATGTAGATCTGTCAAAATACAGTTCTATGTGATGAGTCAATGATTACCACAGTCAACTTACCTCCTATTTTTTTTTGTTGTGAAATATATTTAAATGCATTTTGATTAAGAGGAAATGCCTGACTAAGATTTTTTTTTCATAATAATTTTTGAAATTGTCCCTACTTTTATAGTCTGCAAACATAATAACTCAATGAGTACTGTACATTTTTTTTCTTGTGTTTCAAAAGATGCAGAGACATCCATAGAAGTAGTTTTGATATATTGCATAAGAGCATGCATTTGTCAAGTTTTGTTTTGTTGGTAACAGAGACCTGATGAATAACTTTTCGTCTTTGGTCTTCATCAATCAGACATCAGTTTTTATTACCCAGTGACGTTTCCCAAAGTGTGAGCTCAGGACTGTAATGTTCAAAAATCCCTTCTCTATCTGTTCCATTTTACTGACAGGCAGCAAGGCAACAGTGTTGGTAGACCTATGTAGTAGGTAATGTACCCTTATAGTTAATGCCTCAATTAAAAGTAGCCTCAGCGGTTGGCCAGTGTGTATGTAACCCTGGTTACAAAGCCTCATTAAATAAAAGCCTGTTAATAAAAACAGTCAATAAGAAATACATTACAAGTGATAAACAGACAATAAATAGATTAACATAGTTAAAAAATCATTACAATTGCCAGCAATGCTATATTTCATGATATAATATTTAAATTTAGGTCTAAAAACGTGTCAAAGGGTTAAAACTTGTAAATTAATGTTGTTATTTTCATCTTACATAAAAATGGCTAAAAAATTGTGCTTCGACTCTTATTTTGAAGAGTCATGTTGCAGCGTGACCCATGTGACTAGCCACAACCAACCCGGTTGTTTTGTCTTTTCCTGCTTCTGAAGGAGGGAGATTCGCAGACGGTTTTTGCAGAGCTGCTGCTTAAAACAGAGGAAATAGAGATTAAATGAGTAGAGAGTCTATTTAAAGTTGTTTTTGTACTCTGAAGGTGTTAGTTTTGTTTTTTTCAACCTGTCTGTGACTTGGTGACGTTTTTTACATTGCAAAACGGGACTTGGTGGGTGAAAAAATTGGATTTTATTTAATCTAAGCAAATAAATCGAAGGCAACTGGACTCAGTAATATGTCTGTAAAGATGTTTTGCCTCTTATCCAAGGGGCTTCAACAGTTCATGCAATGATTTATACATTGGTGAAACAAAACAAACATTACACAAATGCATGGCCCAACTCAGAAGGGCTAACTCCCCAGGTCCAGACCCACTTACACCTAAAGGAGACGTCACACTCCTTTTAGGACAGCGATGTACATATTTTGGACAGGGAAGATAGATGGTTTGAAAGAGGAGTAAAGGAAGCCATCTATGTAAAAGTGGACACCCATGAGCACTTACCATCATTAGACACCATTGTCCTTTGGGACACATCCACAGAGGATAAAACCAGGGATCTCCACCAGCCAGTCAGTCAGTCAGGCCTAGCCTAGTCTGATGAGCATGAACTGGTGAAGCCCCTTGGATAAGAGGTGAAACGTCTTTACAGACATATTACTGAGTCCAGTCGCCTTTGATTTATTTGCCCAGAACTAACTAACTATGACCTTGATGAATGAGAACATTCACAGATATTTTATTTAATGTAAGGATTATTTGCCATAATGTATTGGTCATTTCATGGAAGTGGAAAGCTAAAGTAACTGATTCATGTTGTTTTATGTTAAAATGGTGGATATAAACAGTAAATTTGGTGCTTAAATGGAGCACGGGCCTGTAGTTCAATGTCCTGTGATGCTTTTTTTTTTTTCCCGCCACCATGATGGCGAGTGCGTTATCTTATGAGGTACCAAGTAAGCTGAAAAAACAGACTTTTATTGATATTTGAAGCTACCGAATGTAGTATTTAATTTGTTTATGCATATTATTTGGTTATTATGGTAGGCCATTAAGGTTTGGTTTGGCAATTCTGAGTGAATACCGGCGTTGGATTTCAAATGTGAGATATTAGATGGCGAGCCACCCAGGGACCCCTTGAACTGTGCATCACTCAGGAGCAAAGCGCCCTCTGCTGGACGTTGTGTGGTTTCATCAAAAACTGGTAGGATTGATCCACATCTATCTGCAAAACTGCAGTGGCCTCTCAGATACACTGGATTAACCATTCAGGACAATCAAAGGATTGAAGAGAATAAAGACATTTATTTGTGATAAACAAGTTTATTCAGTCTTTAGCTGGATTATTTTGAGTTTGTGAATTTTTATACTGTTGTTTTTTTGGTCAACCGTACGTGTTAATGCTGTAATGGTATTACTTGAAGTGTAAATGTTTTTGTTTGGTACAAACAACATGAGAAATGGTTGAAACTTAAAAGGGAATTTAACCAAACTTGAACGAACTCTCTCGAAACTAAAGAATTAGACTTTATTGAGAATAAAGCTGAGTTAACTCAAATAGATTGAAGGATAAAACTTGAAATTAATACAAACAATAACCTAGGTTGAGAATAATATCCTTTTAAGCCAAATAATAGGTTTAAATAATAATAAAAAGGATTGATAAACTAAATCACTGAACAAAAAGGGAAAACATTTCATTTTTCTTGAAGTGATATCGAAAATTTTATGTCAACCGTATGTCACCTGTCTTTTTCTGTCTTCAACTAAACATAATAATAATTTAAACTTACTTTCTGGTCTGTGGTTATTAATGCACCTAACACCTATCACTGCTCTAGTAGTCGAACCTAGCATTGGTCCTTGTATACCTTAACTACTCCAGAAGTGTTACATGTACACATGCAGAATATATAATGTGTTGTAGTCTAAGTGCTAAATGGAGAATTAAGGATGAAAAATATCTTTTTTAAATGTATTTATCAAATGAAAGGTAAAGAAATGTATGCACATGTCAACTTCATCATAAAATTAGTCAAATAACTAAAAGGTCAAGTATTTCGTTTGAAAGGAGCATCATATCCTGATGGAAAAGTGGAGGTTGTGCAAACAAAGAAGCAGAGGAGTCTATGTTAGGTTTATCAACAAGCCACTCAACCTCACACAGAAAAAGCAGTGTTAATAAGAAGTACTCTTGCTAGTAATTGCAACCACAGTTTCAAACACATTTCCATTTTCTAATGCTTTTCTTAAAAATGAATTGGGTCAACACTACCCAAGTCACAACAAGCTAACTTTCTGGTAGCCCAAGAGTAACAATAGAAGACAAGGATAGTACAGACCTAAAAGAAAAGGACTCCTCAAACATAATCTCAGCAATCAGACAAGGTAATAAATTAGTAACCTCACCACAGGATATAAACAAGACATTTCAACAGTATTATGAGAATTTATATACATCAACAATATCTGGTAGTGAGAACCGAAAAGAACAGGAATCATTCCTCACTGGTGTTGATGTGTCAAAACTTAACCCTGAGCAAGCAGAAAAGTTGGAGTCTCAAATAACTGAGGGGGAAATAAGGAAAGCTATCTCATTAATGAATACTGGGAAATCACTGGGCTATGATGGGCTCCCTGTCGAGTACTATAAGGAGTATGCAGACATACTGGCCCCAATATTGCAGAGGGTTTATCAAGAAGCTTTTGAAAAAGGCCATTTGCCACCAACATTTAATGAAGCTTTAATATCTCTGATTCCTAAAAAGGAGAGAGATGCAACGGACCCCTCTAATTTTAGACCCATTAGCCTGCTGAATGTGGACTGTAAAATATTAACAAAAGTGTTGGCTTTGCGGCTGCAACAAATCCTACCCATTGTAATACATCCTAACCAAGTGGGTTTTACGAAGAACAGAACTTCTTCAGACAATATGAGGAAACTAATACACCTCATGTGGATAGCTCAGTCTAAAGATATACCAATAGCAGCAATTTCTTTAGATGCTGAAAAAGCTTTCGACAAGGTAGAATGGAGCTTTCTTTTCTCATCTTTGTCACATTTTGGGTTTGGTCCTAATTTTTCTCAGTGGGTTAGGATATTATATAAGGAACCAAAGGCAGCTGTAATAACTAATGGGAATATGTCACCTTTCTTTGGCCTCTCCCGAGGGACTCGTCAAGGACGTTCTTTGAGCCCCCTGTTGTTTATACTCTCTCTGGAAATTCTGGCTATTATTATTAGGAAGAATGACAAAATTAAAGGGATGGAGAGTGGTGGGCAAGAGCACAAGTTACTGCTTTATGCAGATGACATTTTAGCAGTAGTAACAGACCCACTTGTGTCTCTGCCACCTTTGCTGGATACTATTCAGTCTTATTCTAAGTTTTCAGGGTATACAATACAATTAATTGGAATAAATCGGAAGCTATGCCATTGTCTCCCACATGCCACCCTTGTATGGTAGAAAAATTTAAATTCAAGTGGGTACCCAAGAGTATGAAATATCTGGGAATTAGGTTAAGTCAGGATCTGGAGGAATTGCCCCGGTTAAATTTTAAACCAGAGTCACAAAAAATTAAAACAAATTTAGAGAAGTGGAAAGAAATCAAACTTACATTATGGGGAAAAGTAATTATTATTAAAATGATAGTAGCTCCCCAGTTTAATTATGTAGTGATGATGCTGCCTGTTATAATACCACCTGCCATTTTTAAACAATACGATGATATAGTGAAACAGTTTTTATGGGAGGGGAAGAAACCTAGGATTAGGCTAAGCAAACTCTGTGCTCCTAAGGAGAGAGGAGGACTAGGTCTACCAGACCCAAAGTTGTATGCAGTCTCTTTTGAAATGGCCAAATTAGTGAAATATTGGCTACTTATAAACAAGTTAGACTGGATGGATATTGAGAATAAGCTGTGCTTACCATTTAATCCAAAGGATGAATTGTCTCATAGGAATAACATTACAAACCCAGTCCTCACTCAGTCTAAGGAAGTCTGGGCTAGAGCGCACCAGATGTACAAGTTGTCACATCACACACAGAAGTATGCTTCATTGTGGCATAACCCTGCTATTTTTATTGGCAAAACATCTGTTTATTGGAGGCAGTGGCATTTAAGTGGTATACACACTATGGGAGATTTATATAAAAATGGCGAATTTATGTCTTATGAGGAGCTAATCAGGCAATATAGTTTGAGTGGTAAAGAACATTTCTGGAAATATATACAAATACGGCATTGTATGAAATCCAAATTCAGTGGTGGTACAGGGAGCAGTATCTTGGACTTTTTGAGCATGCCACAGGAGCACTGCACAGCTTC